>MDKH01101059.1:0-66627 GCA_005239495.1 Nicotiana undulata
AGCAAAAAACCACTGCTGGTGCACAACAGCTGGTGTGACCGCAGGTGCGGTTGCCCAGCCGCACGTGCGGGACCGCCCCTGCGGTCCACGCCCCGCAGGTGCGATCCCCAGCCTTTTGCCCAGAGTCCGCAGGCGCGAGACTCAGCCCGCAAGAGCGGTCCAGGCCCTCGCAGGCGCGTGATTTTCCTCATGGGCGACCAAATTCCCGCAGGAGCGGCCTCCGCAAGAGCGGATCCTTTTCCGCAGGAGCGGCCCCTCTTGGGCTGGCCCAAAACCGCAGGTGCGATCATTTTTCCGCAGGTGCGAAAATCGCCCAGTTAGTTTTAATTCCTAAGTCCAAAACAGAACACTTGCACGGGAATTATTAAAAGTTCAGCCCTTTCCTCCATCCCCAACCTCCATTAGCGAGCCTTGAGTCCATTTTTCCTCCCTTGCTACTCGGGTAAGCTTCGTAACCTCGGTTTCGTCCATTATCCATCACTAATCACTAGAAACTTAGGCCTAAGCTCATGAAATCAATTAGGAAAGTGGTTTTTGGGTAGTATTAGGTTTTTGGGATTTTTGGGTGATTCAACCCCAATTTGGGGTCGAATCTTAAAACAAATTGTATATTCTTAATCGTGGGGATATGGGTGATCGGGTTTTGGTCCGAACCTCGAGTTTCGACCACGTGGGCCCGGGGTCAAATTTTGGAATTTTAGGAAGAATGATTAGAAATGGATAATTAGACTATGGGTTTGAGTTATTGAGTCATTATTGATATACTTGAGTTGAATATGTCTAGATAATATCGTTTCGGAGCCGGATTATAAAGGAAAGGCGGTGTTAGAGGGTTGATCGCTCTATTTTGGACCCGAGGTAAGTGTCTTGCCTAACTTTGGTGAGGGAATAGGTATTATTTGCTATGTGCTAAGTGAATATCATGTTCATTGCATAGGTGAGGTGACGAGTACCTATGCAATGTGTGTCAAGCATGCCCGTGAGTCTATTTTGATAGAAATTGCAGTATTTCTTCCATGTTTAGTATATTATGAGATTGTCTTTACTTGGTAATTTATTCTTGATTGAAAGTATTGGCTATTGAGTTTGAGAAGTGTTGATACGAATGGTAATACAAGTGTAGAGTACGTGATTGAGGTAATTGGTTATAGCTGAGACCCTTGCCGGGCATTTCTTGAGTTACTACTTGATGTTTCCCCCTTGCCGGGTGTTCTGAATTGCTTATTTCCACTATGCTGTACTCCTTGCCATTTATCTGTTATTGTTTGGTGAGGAAGAGTGTAAAGCACGAAGGGTGATGCCGTGTCATGATACTTGATTTCATTGCATAGTGAGGAAGAGTGTAAAGCACGAAGGGTGATGTCGAAGCACGAAGAGTGATGCCGTGCCATGATATTTGATTTCATTGCATAGTGATGAAGAGTGTAAAGCACGAAGGGTGATGTCGTGCCATGATTTTATTGATTATAAGCACGAAGGTAAATGTCGTGCCATGATTCATTGTACATTGCATTGTGAGGAAGAGAGTAAAAGCACGAAGGGTGATGTCGTGCCATGATATTTGATTACATTGCATTGTGAGGAAGAGAGTAAAAGCACGAAGGGTGATGTCGTGCCATTGTTTACTTTTCTGACATTTATATTGTTCGTGGTCGTTTATGTTGGATTGTTTATCCGGATCAATTCTATCTGTCGATGTAACTACTTTATCTCACTTGTCCCCCATTTACTGCTCCCGTATCCTCTATTTGCCGGTTTATCTCCTGCCTTGTGTTATTTCCTGTTACCTGCTGTAGAGTAGGACAGGTTATCGTTAATGTCAAGTCTAGCCTCGTCACTACTTCGGCCGAGGTTAGGCTTGGCACTTACTCAGTACATGGGGTCGGTTGTACTGATGCTACACTGCACTTCTTAATGTTGTGCAGATCCCGCATCCGGACCCAGTGGACCGCATTGAGGGAGTCACCTTCAGTCCACCCAGAGCTTCAAGGTATACCCGTTGGCGTTCGTGGGCCCTTGTGTCTCTCTTACATTTGGATTTTCTCATTGTCTTGCCTTTTTCTTCTAGTTCCAAGACAATTATGTATTTCTTTCAGACTTTGTATTTAGCACTCAGTTAGTTAGTTCGTGAGGTTGTGACACCCCGGTTTTGGGATATTTGTGATGTTGTTACCTTTTTTTTTATTTCATACTTCGTTTTTGGGAATGTTATTACTTTTCTGCTGTAAAAACTTTTGAAGTGATTTGGAAATGTTCGGTAAAGGCTGAAAGTTAAGGGAAATGAGATATTCCAGTAGAGGTTGAAAGGTTATTTGGCTTTATTACTATTACGTTATTTTTATAAATGTCAAAGTGTTGTGTACGTTGGCTTGTCTAGCGGGTTCAACGTTAGACGCAGTCACGGTCTGAAAGGTGGGATTTCGGGTCGTGACAGCTGCACGCCGCATCAATATAGCGCTTGGGTTGTAGGAGCCCCTCCGGAGTCTGTACACCCCTAGTGAGCGCATGTACCTACTGAGTGCGAGTGCCGAGTGACGAGTGACTTAGAGGCATGAGTGATTGTGAGGTGCTGAGGGACTGATGTTGGGTGGTTGTGAGGTGCTGAGTGACTGATTCTGAGTGATGTTTTTCCCGAGGGGCGGTGTATGATACTTGTCTTACCTGAGTGACTATTTATGATTTATTTCATCTTTAAGCTAATACTTTTGGGTATTTTACTGTATTTACTAGAAACCATATCTCATTCAAAGGAGTTTTACTGAAATTTGCTTTTAAAGCGTACTGATTTAATGCATACACTGTTGAAAAGAAAGACTGTATATTGTGACTTGATGATTTGATCCTGTGTGTTTTGTTACTGCTCAAGAATTGATTTATTTTCGTTACTACTGAGTTGGCATACTCATCATTACTCCCTGCACCTCTGTGTGCTGATCCAGGTACTGGTGTCGAGCGCTAGCCATCTGAGTCCGTACGGCGCTGAAATTGGGATATCGAGGTAGTTGTCCAGCGTATGCAACATCTCTATTTCCATTTCCTTATTTTGTACTTAGTACTTCGTTTTGAGACCTTGTATTATGACAATAGTATTATTAGTATTATTCTTCGATGCTCGTGGCATGTTGACTCCGGATCTTGGGGATGGTTGTAGACTGTTTTGTTTTGTTTGTTTTGTTTAATAATTCAGAAATTTATATACGTTATTATGAATGTTGGAAAAATAAATTGAGAATTTGAAAAGAAAATGTAAACATGTGTTTGTTGGCTAGCCTAGTTCCGCGATAGGCACCATCACGGCCGGTTTAGGATTTGGGGTCGTGACAATTAGCCTTTCCCTTTCATTTTTAATAGTAAATTTTTAATAATTAACATAATTTTGCTAATTTTTTTAAGTATTATATATTTAATTTTAACAACTTTCTAATTTCAAATTCAATTATCCTTTCCCTTTCTAATGTTATGTTTGTATATTTAATTTATTTTATTTTCTAAACTTATGATTTGTAACTATCCTCACATTATCTCTAATTTATTTCTATTATTTAATATTTTTAGTTTGTGAATTATTTATTAGACTTGAATTACATGGACCTATTCATATTATGACTTTTCTTATCATAATATAAAAAATTTTCTCATCTCAAATTTAAATAAGTTTTACCGGTTTTTTTCTATGATAAAAAATCTATAAAAAAAGTTCTCTATTCATTTTTTATTTTTGATATTATATTATTCAATATCTAATATTATTATATTGTCATGTAAATTTTTATTAGCTAGTTTAAATTTAATATCTATTTCTATCACACTCATTCTAATATAATATAGATAAATATTTAAAAACTTTCTCAAATTCAAATAAATTTTATTATTCTATTTTCTAAATTTGACTGCATTTCAAAAAATTATGTTATGCTTTCAGCTTAAACTAACTGCACTCAATTCAAATATTAATCAAAAAAAATATTTTCTTAATTGTTTGAACTTATTATATTTGAATGTTGTAATAATATTTACATATAAAATATTCGGTTGCCCAATTTATCAATATTAATATGACATTATTGTTCTTGTTATTAAAATATTTTTTACTGATTATCTAAATTTTTTCTTACCTTATAAATAATTTATATACTTTATGTAAGATCTTATTTTGCCGCTTGAATTTATTTAATTTTTAACTTAATAAATCTATAATATCTTAAGTAAATTTTAATTTTATTTTAACTTACTCCAAAGTATAAATAGTCACAGTTATCTCAATCTACGTCTTTCTATATTTTTTATTTTTTCTATTATAATTTTTAGTTAATTTTTACCTCCATATTTCTAGCTAATATAGGAAAAAAAATGTATAGGTGGATCAATATAGATATAAATATATATAGCTACAAATATACATATAAATATAAATATAAATATAAATGTAGATATGTAGATTAGATTTGTCTAAGATTTATTTAAATTGAATATAAGATTTATTAAACTACTTTCATTAATTATGTTTCCATTTATAATTTAAATTTTTAATGTTGTCTTAAAATTGTCAAGTGACTTTTTTTTAGCTTGCCACTTGGCTTAACCACATGCTTCACTACTCTCCTTTTAATATAATATAGATATAGATAGGGGGAAGTGCACATTTAGCCACTAATAAGACATGTATTTACATTTAAGCCACTGTTTAAACTGTCTTTAAGTATTGAGCCACTGCTTTAATAAACTTTATCCGCCCTGACGAAAATGCCCTTCTGCTCATAAAGTTCAGCACCAAGTGTCCTTAACTTATGAGCTTGTTACTGTAAGTTCAGGACTAGTTGTCCTTAATTTATGAGCTGGTTACTATAAGTTCAGGATTAGCTGTCCTTAATTTATAAGCTTGTAAGTCTAAGTTAAGGACTACATGTCCTTAACTTTTGAACTTGAAACTCGAAGTTCAGGACTACATGTCCTTAATTTCTGTGTTTGTAACTCTAAGTTAAGGACTACTTGTCCTTAATTTCTGTGCTTGTAACTCTAAGTTAAGGACCAAGTATCCTTAATTTTTGAACTTCCAACTCTAAGTTCAGGACCAAGTGTCGTCAACTTATGAGCTTGTTATTGTAAGTTCAGGACAAGTTGTCCTTAATTTATGATCTGGTAAGTCTAAGTTAAGGGCTACTTGTCCGTAGTTTCTAAACTTGTAACTCGAAGTTCAAGACTACATGTCCTTAATTTTTGTGCTTGTAACTATAAGTTAAGGACTGCTTGTCCTTAATTTCTGTACTACTGTAACGACCCGGTCGGTCGTTCCGTAGAATTTGCACTATTATCCCTGCTTTTGCCTTGTCATGTATTGGTTATACTGTTTATGATGTGTTGTGGTCGGATTGTGTGGTTTCGGAGCGGTTGTGGTGAGAATTGAGACACTTAGTCTCTTAAAGTAGCCTTATAGTTGGAAAAGGCAACTGGGAGTTGACTTATGGTAAACGATCTCGAAAAGCGGATTTTATGGCTCGGGTAGCTTCGTTAGATGATTTTAGACTTAGGAGTGTGTTCGGAATGTATTTTTGATGTCCAGTGTAGAATTAGGCTTTAATTGGCGAAAGTTAGTTTTTGGCGAATTTCGACCGGAAGTGGAAAATAGGATATCAGGGTCGGAATGGAATTTCGGAAGTTGGAGCAGGTTCGTAATGGTATTTTGGATATGTGTGCAAATTTTCAGGTCAATCAGAGGTGTTTTGGATGGTTTCGGCATCGTTGGTGGAATTTAGAAATTTCAAAGTTCATAGGCTTGAATTCGATGTGATTTTGGTATTTGTGCGTTGTTTTTGGTGTTTCAAAGGTTCGAATAAGTTTGAATGAGGTTATGGTATGTGTTTTTTGGGTTCCCGAGGGCCTCGGGACCGCAGGAGCGATCAGGGGGATCGCAGGTGCAAGATATGTTCATCAGGGGAAGAATCGCAGGTGCGATTAATTGGGCGCACCTACGGAACCGCAAGAGCGGATTTTGGTCCGCATGTGCGAGTTTGGCCGATTAAGTGAGAAACCGCAGGTGCGGTCTATTGAGCGCAGGTGCGGTTCGCAGGTGCGGGAAGTAGGACCGCAGGTGCGAAAAGCCTGGGCAGAAGGTATATAAGTTGGACTTAGCGAATTTTGGTCTTCTTTTCACCATTCTTATACGGGATTGAAGCTTTTGAGAGGGAATTTTGAGGAAACCAAAGGGGAATCACTTGGAGGTAAGATACTTGACTTCATAACTCGTTTATATGTGATTAAAGACCTAATTGGGGGTGTTAATTTGGGGAAAATCAATGTAAAAAGGGGTAACTAGGGCTTGGGATTAAGAGACCTTATAATGGAGATTTGAGGGGTCATTGGACTCCGATTTCAGTGATCTTGATATGTACAGACTCGTGAGAGGATGAGGATCATTATGGTATAAATTTTATCGAGTTCCGAGACATGATCTCGGGGGTCAGGTTTTGGCCAATTTCGGGAATTGTGCCTAATGTTGATATTTTTCGATTGAGTATCATCTCCCTAGCATATTTTGATGTGATAAATCTGGTTTTGATAGATCCGGAGCATTTGGGAGCTGATTCGAGGGGCAAGAGTATTGCGGAGTAGCTTATCGGGCTAGTTTGAGGTAAGTAATGACTTTAAATCTTGTCCTGAGAGTATGAAACCCCGGACTTAGTATCTTTATACTATTTTGGAGTGACGCACACACTGCATGACGAGTGTGTGGCATACACGAATTGGAAAATTGGAAACTTGTTCTTTCCGAGGCAACTAGTGAGTTGTGAAACTGCTTTTAAAGCTTATGATAAATAGTAATTTTGTGCTTTTTATGCATTTGGGTTGTAAGCCATGTTTGGGGCCTCGTGCCGACCTGTTTAGACCCCTTAGGGGCTGTTTTTCCGATATTCCTCATTGTGGTAACTATGATTTACACTCAGTCATTTTGTTAAACTATTTTCAATGTTCAGACTTGTTGCTATTATTTCATGATATAAAATACTATTTTGGGTCGAGAACCCCATTTATTTATGGCCCGAGTGGCATTTTGAAAGTTTCTGACTGAGTGAGGCTGAGAGCCAATATTATGAGGATATA
This sequence comes from Nicotiana undulata, assembly GCA_005239495.1. NCBI lineage: Eukaryota > Viridiplantae > Streptophyta > Magnoliopsida > Solanales > Solanaceae > Nicotiana > Nicotiana undulata. Next base: position 7,099 of record MDKH01101059.1, read on the forward strand.
TGATGGATCGGGCTGCACGCCGCAGCATGTTACACTGTTATGTTATGTGAGGGGCCAAGTGCCAGAGTGATTGATGCCATGATTGGCTTGTTATAGCGCTTGGGCTATAGGAGCCCCTCCGGAGTCTGTACACCCCCAGTGAGCGCAAGTACCTATTGAGTGCGAGTGTCGAGTGATGAGTGACTGTGAGGTGCTGAGTGACTGCTACTGAGTGACCGTGAGGTGCTGAGTGATTGATACTGAGTGTTGATTTGGCCCGATGTGCAACTTATGTTAATATTCTACTTGAGTATTTGATTATGATTCATTCATTTTATACTGAGATTTTCTTGGGAATTTTACTGAGAACATTGGAAATCATACTTGTTCAAAGGATTTTTCTAAAACTGGTTTTAAGCAGCTTGCCTGAATGTATATACTGATAGAACTCAGTATTTTACTATTGTGAATTGATATTTTGTTACTGTGTATTTTTTACCGTCAGACTTGATTTATTTTCATTACTACTGAGTTGCCGTACTCATCATTACTCCCTGCACCTCTGTGTGCAGATCCATGTACTGGTACTGAGCAGTAGCAATCTGAGTCCGTACGGCGCCAACGTTGGGATATTGAGGTAGCTGTCCAGTGTCCACAGCACCACCATTTTCCTTTCCTTATTTTTGTACTTAGTATTCTATTTTTGAGACCTTGTATTATGACAATATTGTTATTGGTACTATTCTTAGATGCTCGCGACCTGTTGACTCCAGATATAGGGAAATGGCTATAGTTGTTAGCTTGTTTTGCTTTGTTAAAGATTTAGAAATTATACTTTTTATGAAGTGTTATTAATGATTTGGGAAATTTCACTAAAGGAAATAGGTAATATTATGATAGTTGACTAGCCTAGTTCCACGATAGGCGTCATCACGGCCGATTAGGATTTGGGGTCGTGACAACTAACTCTAAGTTAAGGAATGTCTGTCCTTAATTTCTGTGCTTGTAACTCTAAGTTAAGGACCAAGTGTCCTTAATTTTTGAACTTCCAACTCTAAGTTCATGGCCAATTGTCCTTGACACATCTAACTTTGCAATATTAATTTGTACCTCTCTATTGGTGTAATTCTCTAGGGCATATGGTCTAACAACGAACAATGATAAGTCAAATGTGTATTGTGCAAACATGGAGAAGAAATGCATTGAAGATATTTGTGAAATTTCAGGATACAAAGAAGGTAAGCTTGCTTTTAAGTATCTTGGCGTGCCAATAGCTCCAAGAAGACTATCACTGATGGATTGTGAAGGGTTAGTGGAGAAGGTATTGATCATAACTCATGTTTGTTCTCTCTCGGTTGTTTTTATAAATCGAGAGAAAAGCGAGGGTTTAGGAAGAAAAGAAATGGAAGAAAGGGTAAATATGTCTTTTCATATTAATTTTAATAAAGTAGTGGTTATTTTTGCTCAACATTAAAATTGTTGAATAAAAAATAAATACCACCTTAAATATTGGCTACCCCACGCCATTTTTACTAAGTTATGCTAGCAAAAATAGCCATAAAAAATTATCAATAATAAAAATCTAGGAAAAAAGTAACTTTTTTTCAATGGGTATGTATGTTTGAAATTCATTGAAAACACATAAATAAGACAATATACAAAATTTGAGAGAGAAATAAAGTGATTGGACTAGTCTAGATTTAAAATCGTTATTAAAGATATACAACATTAAAAAATATAGGCAAAAAAGTTTTTTTTTATTTCAATTGGTATGGTTAGAATTTGCTGAAAACACATATATGAGACAATATACAAAATTTGAGAAAGATTGGGGCTGATTTGGACTAGTTTTAAGTCAAAATTTGTCGTTGAAATCGAATTCAAAAAATTCTCTACAACACATGTATCAAATATGTATCTTACATACATGTACACATAGATATACAAGGGATACACATTTTATACATATGAGATACATAAGTGACACATGGGAGGTACACATATCATCTCTGTCAAGATTTTGACTAGTTTTAAGTCAAAAATTATCGTTGAAATTGAATTCAAATAATTCTCTACAACGCATATATCAAATATGTATCTTACATACAGGTACACATAGATATATAAGGGATACACATTTTATACATATGAGATACATGGGAGGTACACATATCATTTTTTTTCACGCTCATCTTGTGTACTTCGAATTTTGAGCCTCAAATATAAATTCAAACCACCTCAGATCTCCAACAGATCCTTTCAAAATTGAAATTCAAACTCCTTAAGAAGTACCCAATTTATTTCAATCGCCCACTCAAAATAAATTTTAATTTCGAAAGTATAAACTTTTAAATTCACGTTGAACCGAGGTTTAGTGGCTTTTAATAAAAGAATTTGGTCTGATTTGTATAATAAAATGGGTATGAATAGAAAAAGCAATTGATTCCATTTGGGAGATTAATGATATTTAGATATTTTGTGTTTGAGATATCTGCAAAATATGGTGAATCATACGTACAAATAAAAAAAAAGTCTCTAAACAGGCACTGTTAATGCCAGCATAACTAATACACCCTATTCAACATTATTCTTATATATTCTATCAAACGATCCCTAATGTATGAGGTATAAGAAGGTATAGTGATGGTATAAAACTTTAATACTATCTTAATACTTTGTTTGGTTAGCAAACGTGGTATAAGTTATCCCGCGATTAAAATTAGTACCGAGATAACTTATATCTTGTAGTGGGTGGGGCAATTAGTGCCGGAATAACTTATACCTTCTTCTTAATAATTATGAAATTGTCATTTTTAATACAACATATCAAACAGTAAATAAAAAATAATACAAAAATAATTAATTCCAGCATAACTTATCCTTATCTCGAAATAAGTCATATTCAAACCAAACCAACCTTTAGCGTATATTTTTTGGTTTCATGGTGTTTTGTTCACCTATTGAAAATCTTATTCTCAAGCGAATTTGGCAGAAGCACAAAGGTGAGAGAAGAAAGCTTAATCAGTCATTTTGTAGTAAGAAAGAATTTAGAGCTAAATTTAGTAGCATTTTATGAGTATTAACTAATTTTGGTAGTATTTAATGAATTTATTAATCTTGATATTTTCTCGGGTCCACTTTAATTAATTTTTATAAATTGTTTTTCACACATATTACTTTTTAGCATTAGTTAATAATAAAATTAACCATATTAATCTTAATTTATTTATTAAAAATATAACAAAATCTTTTAGGTTCTTTACTCCAAGGACAAATTTGGATAAAAGAAGTTAATACCATTTTAATATCTGAAAAAATTAAACAATATGAATCATAAAAAAAAGACCAAAAATTAATTAAAATGAACGGAACGGACTAATATTTTTGCTTTGAGAGGCTAAACTGGATAGTATGTTAGAAGATATATCCGCCTGCTCGTTCGTTTCTTCCCTGACATAATTATTTGAGTAAAAGCAGTTCTCTGGATATGTTTGTTTGAATATCAGCTTTCAAAAACCTATTAGTTTCTAATAACCCGCAACTAATGATCAAGGTGGCTCTTCCATCAGGGTTGTTCATTTGGATCGGATATTCGAAATCCAAACCGATCCATTTAGTTTCGGATTTCGAATTTCGGATTGGATCGGATTTCGGATTGTATTTATTAAAATTTTGGATTTCGGATTGGATTCGAATTGGTATACTTTAATCCGATCCGATCCGATCCGAAATTCGAAATTATTAGGCAATGTATAAATACTACGCTTTAATTTCAGATAGTCAGTACTTCCTTTACATCTTCCTCCAAGTTATTACCTTTACAATTGCTAGATTTAGCTATATTGACACCGTAGTACTCTCATAATTGTATAAACATGAATTTTTCTTCATGCATTGCCTCTTTTACAAAAAAAATATATATATTAGTTTGCAACTTTGAGACATAATAACGATCTGAAATCCGATCCGATCCAAACTTTAAAATCCGATCCGATATAATTCGGATCGGATTCGGATTGCATTTTTTAGAATCCGAAATCTGAAATCCGAATCTGAAATATGCTAAATCCGATCTGATCCGATCCGTGCACAACCCTACCTTCCATAAAGCAACTGCTTTAGGCCCCACATTTATGGAGGCTTCATTTTTTGTTACACTTAATAGGCTATGTATAAGTTTAAAAAAAGGTTCTATGAAGTGAAAAAATTTGATTTCTTTCTTTAATAAATATATAGAGAGAAGAATGATTTGCAATTGCTATGACGTCTGCCAAGAAAATTGCACTTGAAATAAATATTCAACCCGAATTTCATAAGAAACGTGTGATATAAAGGAAGAAACAATCAAACAATTTGATAATAAAATCTCAAAATCTTTCGAAGTGTCCTTTGGAGTTGATTACTTTTATACATAATAGACAAGACTATTTTTTTACTTCAAAAATATATTTGAACAATCCGAAGCATTTGGAAATATTTTGATTTTCTATTTAGCTGTAAAAATTAAGATTACTAGATGATGGAAATTTGAAAAAAATATTGTCTTAATCTTGAAGATCTTAAAGCATAATAATCAATTTGATATTAATGGTTTAGATAAATTTTCCGAATTAAAAATATGAAGAAAAATACTACTATTAGAAGATAACAAATTGATACACTCAGTCAAAAAAAGATTTGATTCTTTTTCAAATGCCCTTAGTGCTTATGAAATTATGTTAATAACTTTAGTTACTGTCGCTTCAGCGGAAATAAGTTTTCAAAATTAAAATTGATAAAATGTTACCTAAGATTAATAATATCTCAAGAAAGATTAAATGAATTAGCTATATTGTCAGTTAAGAAAGACTTATTAGAAGTTACTGATTAAAAAATTATTAATAACTTTATATCTAAGAAAAGCTAGAAAAATAAACTTCAAATAAATAAATATTTTTTATTAAAAAAATTAAAGCCCCTCATAAAGTTTGGCTTTTTAGGCTACAAAACTCGTCGGGCCGCCTTGTTAATGATGTAAATTTGCTCTTATGTATAGACTTTCTATTATAACATAAACATGGCACGGAATGTCCCCTCGTGCTAAATATCATAAACATGGCACGGAATGTCCCCTCGTGCTAAATAACATAAACATGACACGGAATGTCTCCTCGTACTAAATATCATAAACATGGAACAGAATGTCCCCTCGTGCTGAATAACATAAACATGGCACGGAATGTCCCCTCGTGCTAAATAACATAAACAACAGTTTGGCAAGAAAATCAACAATAAGAAACCATAAATACAAAGGAACAATCAACAGGAATAATACCGTCTCGGCAAGGAACACATCTATAACCAATCTTACACAAGTGTATAAATTAACAAAATATTCCTCAACCGAACAAATATTCAACAATATTCACAGTCAAGAATTCCCATCAAATGAATAACTACCAAGTTGATATTGAGCCCATAACACAATAAACCTCAATGAAATCACATAATTACTAATATCTGACTCACGGGCATGCTTGACAACAACATATAGGTACTCGTCACCTCACCTATACATTGAACATGGAATAATCACGTAGCAAATAAGACTCAACACCTATTCCCTCAATCTAAGGTTAGTCCAAACACTTACCTCGACTTACACGATCAAAATCAAGCCTCAAGCACTGCTTTTCCTTTTGAACCCGACTCCAAATCAATCGTATTTAGACATAATCGACTCAATAACATCAATAAATGCTAAACAATTCGATTTCCATGCTTAATTATAGACTTCCTAACATTCTTCCCAAAAATTCAAAAATCGACCTTGGGCCCGCTTGGTCAAAACACGAGGTTCGGACCAAAACCCGATCACCCATTCACCCACGAGCCCGAATATGTCGTTAATTTTAAAATCCGACCCCAAAACGAGGTCTAATTCCAAATTAATCAAAGAGCCCTAACTCTACCCAGGTCCCCAATTTTCTATCATTAAAACCTTAGGATTCTTGAAGATAGTTGATGAAAACTACTAGAAAGTTGAAGGAAACCAGTTAGTGAACACTTACCTACGATTTGGGAAGAAAACCTCTTGAGAAAATAGCCTTATGCCTTCTATTTTTATGAAAAAATGAGGAAGAAACGACTGAAGTTTTTTTTTTGTGTTAAAAAATCACTACCCGACTCTCGCACTTGCGGTGCATGGGTTGCACCTACGCTATCACAGGTGCAGGAAAACGATCGCACCAGCGGAAAGGGACAGGCCAACAGGGGGGCCGCACCTGCGAAAAGTTACCTGCTCCTACGGAACAACTTCTGCAGAAAAAGGTCCGCATCTACGAGGGGACCGCACCTGCGAACAAAGAAACGCGACTGCGGTCTCGTACCTGCGGCCCTAGGCTCGCAGGTGCGGGCACACCAGAACTGGTGCACCAGCAGTGATTTTCCAAGTTCAAGCACCCCGAAACTCACTCGAGCCATCGGGGCTTCAAACCAAATATGCACACAACCTCAAAAAAATCCTACAGACTTACTCGTGTGATCAAATCACCAAAATAACATCTTAAACAACGAATTTAGCCTTAAAATCAAAGAAAATTTCCAAAACTTTCAAAACATCAAACTTTACATCTACGGGTTCGAATCACGTCAAACGACCTCCGTTTCTTACCAAATCTTACAAACACAACACAAATATTATATCGAACCTGTACCGAGCTCCGGAACCAAAATACGATCCCGATACCATAGATTTCACGCATAATTACAATTTCAAAAATCCTTTATATTTTCAGAAAATAATTTCTTTCAAAAATTTATTTCTCGGGCTTGGGACCTCGGAATTCAATTCCGAACATACGCCCACATCCCATATTTTCCTACGGACCCTCCGAGACCGTCAAATCACAGGTCCGGGTCCGTTTACCAAAAATGTTGACCAAAGTCAACTTAATTCAAATTTCAAATACAAAATTGTCAATTCCCTCAGTTTTTTACATAAATGCTTCCCGGCTATGCGTCTGGGCTGCGCACGCAAATCGAGGTGAGATAGAAGGAGGTTTTCATGACCTAAGAACACATAATTAGCTAAAAATACACGGGATGACCTTTTGGGTCATCACAATCTCCGACGACCTCCACCGGCTCTACTGTCTCCGGCGGCTATACCAGGTTCGACGTCCTGGTTTAGATACTTTTTATTTTCAGTATAACCTGTTAACACCTGTTTCCTTATCCTTGTTTGGTTACTTTCTGTTTTCGATATACCCTGTTGTTGTGCTCTAATTGTGGTTAATTTGTTTACATCAATTTTGTTTTAGCATTGTCTGGGGTACTTAGTTTTTGTAGAAATTCAACTATATGTCTTGATTATAACAGATTTAGAGCAGATAATACATAGAGAATGAAGATCAAGAACATATTAGTTTAGGAAAGAAGAAGAAGAAAAAGAAGAAGAAGAAAAAGAGAACGGAGAGGTGTGATTGATTAGGCTAGAATTCTTATCTCTTCATTGTGTTTAATGTGTGTGTTAATACATGTTTATATAGAGTGAATATCTATAATATTGCATCTTTAGATTACAGTTATGAAAGAATCTATCTTAACTAACTCTAACAAACATTAACTAACTTAACTAACTTCTTGAAGCTTATGAAGTGAGTTAGATTTTTAGCTATCTCTACTTCTTATTTCTTCCATCATACTCAATACTCCCCCTCAAGCTAGGTGGTGTAAAGATGTTGAGCAATCCTATCTTGGACCTTAGATACATGTGCTGAGCTTTGTTCAGCCCTTCGGTAAGTATGCCAGTTGGTTGTTCAGTAGTACCAATGTACTCTGTCTTCATAAGACCTTGCTATATTTTCTCTCTTATGAAATGGAAATCTATCTCAATATGTTTTGTTCTTTCGTGAAAGACTAGATTAGCTGCAATTTGAATTGCAGCTTTGCTGTCACTGTAAATAGTTACAGGAAGTTCAACTTTGAAGCCAATTTCTTTGAGCATTCCTAATATCCATGTCAATTCTTCTACTGCCGAAGCCATGCTTCTGTATTCAGATTCAACAGAACTCCTTGAAACTGCAGTTTGCTTCTTTGATTTCCAAGACACAGTCGAATCTCCAATTTTTAATAAAAAACCAGTGACTGATTTTCTTGTTTGTGGACATGCTGCCCAGTCATCATCACAAAATATTGTAATGTTATCGTGTTACTTAGTGGATAAGAGTACACCTAGACCAAGCTCATTTTTATATACTTGACTATTCTATAGGCTGCTTCCATGTGAGATTTTTTGGTTGTTGTAGAAATTGACTTAGGTTCTGCACACTGAAAGCTATGTCAGGCCTTGTGACTGTGAGATATAATAACTTTCCAATAAGCCTTTGATATGATCCTATGTCAGATATGACTTCATCCTCAGTGACTAAGGCAATTGATAAATGTTCATCATATAGGTTGGTTGTGAGTTTTGAGTTATTGTCCATAGGTGTTCCTATTGGTTTTTCAGCTGAAAGACCAAGTTCAGATATTAGTTCTAATGCATATTTTCTTTGATGCATTAAGATTCCCTTTTCTGACCTTGAAAATTCAATCCCTCGGAAATATTTTAATTCACCCAAGTCCTTCGTCTTGAAGGCTTTCTGTAATGTAGCTTTGGTATCTTCTATGAGGTCCAAACTGTCACTTGTTATCAGCATATCATCAATATAAATGAGCACCATTGTAGTGCCTTTGTCTGTTCTCTTAATGAATAGAGAATAATCAAATTTACTATGAATAAACTGGAACCTTAACAAGCTTCTGTTAATTTTGCATTCCATTGTCTTGGTGCCTGCTTTAGTCCATATAGGGATTTTATGAGTCTACATACTTTAGTCTCCCCCTGACTCTGAAATCCCCATGGTAGTGTCATATAGATCTCATCAGTAAGATCTCCATGTAGAAATGCATTATATACATCCATTTGATGTATGTGCCAACTTCTTGCAACTACTATAGATATAACTGATCTTACTGTCACCATTTTTACTACAGGAGAGAACGTCTCTTGGTAGTCTATACCTTCTTCTTGACTGCAGCCTTTTGCTACTTGTCTTGCCTTAAGTCTTTCTACTTCACCTGTTGGTATTTGACTTTGTATATCCACTTGCATCCAATTAGTTTCTTTCCTTCTGATAAGGTTACTATCTCCCATGTATTATTTTCCTGTAGGGAATTAATTTCTGCTTGCATAGATTCAATCCATGCTGGATCCTGAGCTGCCTCAGTATAGTATTGAGGTTTTGTGACTGATGAAAAAGCTGCAAGAAAAGCAATATACTTTGGTGAGATATTATCATAGGAAATATAGTCAGAGATTGGATAATAAGCTTTGTTATGTAAGTTGAGTGATATGAAATCATTTTTCCATATAGGTTGCCTAGAAGTTCTTGTAGACTTTCTGGTAGGTTCCACTCTTGGTTTCTGCTTTGACACACGTTGAGATGGCAACTGTTGAACTATTGGTAACCTTGTGTCTTGCGGCATAGATTGTATGTATGCATTGATCTGTGATTGTAATGTAGACTATGTTTCTGTAGTAATTTCAGCTAGAGGTACTGCTAGAGGATTTTGTAGTTGTTGATTTCTACTTGACTCTTGATGACTGCTAGAGTTCTGTTGTTCCAACATTTGTGTGTGTTGTTCATCTACTAGAGACTCTTCTGTCATAGTATTTTTAAATATTGGATTCTCAGTAGTATTCCATTTGAATGGAAATACATCTTCCCTGAAACTAACATCCTTGTTGACAAAGAAGCACTTGTCAGTAATATCATACAGTATATAGCCCTTTTGTACTTCTGAGTATCCTATTATAACACTTGTTTGTGTGTGCATTCGAATACATGAAAGTCACCCATCGAAGTAGCAAGACGACGACACACAACTGATACTAAGCGCTCGCGTGCGCATTCGAATACATGAAAGGAATTCAAAGAGTTATGCTTTGGATAAATAAAACGGATTCGCACGACAAGAATTCAAGAATGTGGAATGTTTCCTAAGGGTTCTACAGCCTCTCGAAGATAAGTACAGACGTCTCTGTACCGATCCGCAAGACTCTACTAAACCTGCTCATGACCGTTGAGTCCTATGTAACCTAGAGCTCTGATACCAACTTGTCACGACCCCAAATCCTAACCGGCTGTGATGGCGCCTATCGTGGAACTCGGCTAGCCAGCAATCAAAATTTTCACATTTTTCTTTTCAAATATCTCAATTTATTTTCAATGATTCATAATACGCATATAAATTTTGAAATCCTTAAACAAAACAATTAAGCTAACAGTTTTCAACCGTTCCCAAGACCCGGAGTCAACATGTCATGAGCATCTACGAAATAAACTAAACTTTGCTATTGTCATAGAAAAAGTCTAGGAATAATATATTAATACTAAATAAGGAAGGGAAATAGAGAAGCTGCAGACACTGGACAACTACCTCGAAATCCCGTAAGCTGCGGATAACGAACTCGGACGACTACTGCTCCGAATCAATACCTGGATCTGCACACAGAGGTGTAGAGAGTAATGATGAGTACACCAACTTAATAGTACTGAAAATAAATCATAGTTTGAGAAATAAGAAACACACAGCACAGATACACCAATTCACAAAAACAGTAAATCACCAAGTCACCATAAGTGTTCATCAAATACATAAGTTCAAAAACCAATTTCCAGAAATCCATTGAAACAAGTATAATTTCAATATATCTCAGTAAAAATCAGTTTGAAAACGAAGTGAATCATAGTTCAAAACTCAGTAAAATCATCGTAAATCTGCTCCTCGGGCCAAAATCATTTCTCATAACAATCTCAGTATCAGCCCATCAGGAAACCTCACAGTCACTCAATATTAGCCCATCAGGAAACCTCACAGTCACTCAATATCAGCCCATCAGGCAACCTCACAGTCACTCAATATTAGCCCATCAGACAACCTCACAGTCACTCAATATTAGTCCATCAGGAAACCTCGCAATCACTCAGTATCAGCCCCGTGGGCAACATCACTCATTAGGTACCTGCGCTCACTGAGGGTGTGTACAGACTCCGGAGGGGCTCCTACAGCCCAAGCGCTATAACAAGCCACAACATGGCATAAATCAAACACAATATTGGCCCGCAACGTCTCTCATATCACAACATCCTCACAATAATGGCCCGCAACCTCACTTAGTCAGACACTCTCAACATGCCCTTCAGGCCATAAATATATCGGGTTCTCGACCCAAAAATAGTGTTTCATTTTGAATAAATAGTATCAAAATACTCTGAGTGTCAAAACAATTATCAAGAAAAGACTGAGTGAAAATCATAACATATCAAGTGAGGAAAATAGTAAAAATAGCCCCCAAGGGGTAAACAGATCGACACTAGGCCCCAAACATGGCTTACAGTCCAAGTATATCAAATCATAATAGTACTATTGGAAATAAGCTTTAAAAAGCCGTTTCGCAACTCAATAGTTGCCTAAAAAGGGATATATTCCCAAATTCTTGATTTGTGAAATCCAAAACCCGTGAAAGGGTGCAAAGTCCGGGATTTCATACCCTCAGGACAGGATTTAAAGACATTACTTACCTCAAGCTAGCCCGAAAGCTATTCCGCAATACGCTTGCCTTTCGAACCAACTTCCGAATGCTCCAAATATACCAAGTTCAGATTTTTATCATCAAAGTATGCTTAAGGAATGAATTCCAATTGAAAAATACCAATTTTAGCTCAAAACCCGAAATTTGCTAAAACCCGACCCCCCGAGCCCGCATCTCGGAACTCAGAAATTTTTATACCAAAACGTTCTTCGTCATCTCACGAGTCCGTACATATAAAGAACGCTAAAATCGGAGTTTGTTTGACCCCTCAAATCGATCACTAAAGGTCTCATAATCTCAAGCCCTAACCCCACCTTTTTCTACTGATTTTCATGAATTAAACACTGAGATTATGTTTCTAAATCACCTATAATCAAGTTTTAAGGTCCAAAATACTTACCTCTATGATGAACACTGATTTTCCCTCTTCAAAATTGCCTCAAAGCTCTTTTACTGTTAAAAAATGATGTTAAAAGGTCTAATGGTCGCTGAGGGTTTATTTTTATACTGTCCAGGCCTTTACTCATCGCGATCGCGGGACCCACTTCGCGATCGCGAAGCATAACTCCTCAGTTGCCCAATTATACTCTTTGCGATCGCAACATATGCCACGCGATCGCAGTTCCTTAGGACCTGAACGTACGCGATCGCGACTCTGCCCACGCGATCGCGAAGCACACCTGACCAGCCCCCACACGCGCCCCCTCTAACTCTACGCGATCGCGACTTATCCCACGCGATCGCAGTGAACAGACCTCCAGTGCTATGCGATCGCAATACATACTCTGCGATCGCATTGAAAAAATTCACCCTGGCCCAATTTAACCCTACGTGATCGCACATATACCTACGCGAACGCTGTGAATAAAATTCAGCTGTGAAAACACCAGAAAACAACAGTCTTTCTAAGTCAAAAAGTGTCTGTTAGCCACCCGAAATCAATCCCGAGCCCTTCGGGACCCCAACCAAATATACCAACACATCACATATGATTATTCAAACTTAGCTGCACTTTCAAAACACTAAAAACAACGTCAAAACACCAAAATCACATCGGCTTCAAGCCTAAGAACTTTGAAATTTCTAAAATCCACCAACGATGCCGAAACTATCCAAAACAACTCCGATTGATCTGAAATTTTGAAGACATATCCAAAATGACATTACGAACTTGTTTCAATTTCCAGAATTCCATTTCGACCCCGATAGCCTATTTTTCACTGCCAACCGAAAATCGTCAAAAACTAACTTTCGCCAATTCAAGCCTAATTCTACACCGGACATCACAAAATTATTCTGAACACACTCCTAAGTCCCAAATCACATAACAAAGCTATCCAAGTCATAAAATCCGCATTCTGAGGTCGTTTACTAATAAGTCAACTCTCAGTTAACTTTTCTAACTTTAAGGCTATTTTTAAAGTCTAAATGGCTAAACTCTCTCTACAACCATTCTGATTCCAAGCCTACCAACTCTAATAGATCATAAACAGTATAACCAACCTATGACAAGTCAATAACAGTGATTATAATGCGAGTTTTACGGAACGACCGGCCGGGTCGTTACATGATGGTAGTCCATTAATAAGATATACAACAGTTTGTACACAATGTCCCCAGAATTTCAGAGGAATATTTGCTTTGAAATCTTATTGCTCTTGTTATTTCTAGGATATGTATGTGTTTCCTTTCTGTTATGCCATTTTGTTGAGGTGTATAAGCACAGGACCTTTGATGTATTATTCCTAACTGTTTGAATGTATTGTTACAAGTCTCATTAAGAAACTCGGTACCAGTATCTGTTCTAACCACTTTAACCATAGTATTGAATTGAGTTGAACATATGTTAGGAAGAATGAAATGACAATGCATGTATCAGATTTGAGTTTTAGCAAGTACACCCATGTCATTATAGTGTAATCATATACTATGGTTAGAAAGTATTTATTTCCATCAAAGGTTTGAACTTTGTAAGGTCCCCATACATCCATGTGAATAAGATCAAACTTAGCACTGCTTCTACTTAAGCTGGTAGGAAAAGGCAGTCTACATTGTTTTGCACATGGACATATGCTACACTTGTTGATAGTTTTTGTTATAACCTGACTACTAGCAGGTAAAATCTTGTTCAGAGTTGTACTAGCTACATGACCAAATCTCATATGCCATAGTTTTATTTCTTATATACTGACAACAATGACTTCATGATCATTTAATCATGTTCCTCCAAGTTTTCCAGTTGACTTGTTTAATAGAAGATATAATCTATCATCCTCTTTACCAATCTCCTTCACCTTGATATAGTAAATATCCCGAAAAACACAGAAGTTAGGATAGAAAGCAGCTACACAATTCAACTATTTTGTTGCTTGTGATACTGACAAAATGTTATATTTAAACCGAGGTAACAGAAAAAGATTAGTTAGAGTACTATTATCAGATATTTTTCTTGAACCAATGTGAGTTACTTTCAATACTTCACCATTCGGTAACTGCACATTTTTTCAAATTGTACTTTTTAGCAAAGAGGCTTTGTCTAACATGCTTATATCAGAAACCATATGATTTGTTGCACCAGTGTCAATGATCCAATTTTTAAGAATTTTGGATTCTAACAGGACCTTACTGCTACAAATACATGGTTCTGTACCTGCTACATTGGCTGAAGAGCAAGTGTGTGAATTGGTACTTTGTTGATGACTTTGATTCAGCATTTGAACAATCTGATCATATTGAGACTGAGTGAAATCACATACTCCTATTTGAGTTATTTGCCCTGGGAATTTATTTACTTGTGCCACTTGTGAAGGAACATCTGTGTAATCCACCCTGCTTGCGTTATTGTTTCCTTATTTATCCAGCTGTGTCATTTGTTCATTTGCTTCTTGTGAGAAAATATTATAAGCAGCAAATGATCCACCAGATCCCCCTTTCCTTTTGAACCTAGAATCTTGAGGATACCCTTTCAACTTATAACAATTTTCTTTGGTGTGATTCCTCATTTTGCAATGGTCACAGTACAGGTTACTGGTTTTTCTATATTTATGATTTTGATATCCTATTTTGGAATACATAGCAGTAGGATCAAGATTGGGCATAGTACCCAACAAACCAACTGAGTTGGAGACTTCCCCCCATAGCCTTTTGAGCCTCATAACTTACTATCATAGTATATGTTTGATTCACTGATGGCAATGGTGTCATCAGAAGAATTTGACTTCTAGCCTGTAGATAGTTATCATTCAGTCCTATTAGAAATTGATACAGTTTCTGTCGTTGGATATAATGAACAAACTCCCTTGACTTATCAGACTTTCATCCAGGTAGTGGCACTAAAGCTTCTAGTTCAACCCATAATTCTTTTAGCTTAGTGAAATTTATTCCTACAGAAGTTGTTCCTTGGGTTAGCCTAACAATTTCTTGATGTAAACTGAAGGATCTAGACCCATCCACCTTATTGAATCTTTCTTTAAGATATTCCCACACATCTTAAGCACTATCAGCATACACCATCCCCCCCAACATATTGCTAGAAACAATATTCATTATCCAAGATTGAACTATGGCATTACACCTTTCCCACTGGTACCAGAATTCCTCCCTAAAGTTTTCTTTCTTCCAAGAACCATCAACATATACCAGCTTGTTTCTTCCTAGTAAGGCTATTCTCATGTATTTGATCCATAGAGAGTAATTTTCTGCTCCATAGAGAGTAAATAGATGAGTGAAATTCCACTTACATTTGTTGAATGCAGATACAATATGTGGTTATGATCCATGACTGGTATGCTTCCTGGTGCAGGTTGTGTTGTACTCGCATCAACTTGAGTAACAGGCGTGACTCCAGTTCCATTTTCCAGATTTTCTGAATCATTGATTGCCATGCTTCAATGGTTGAATTATTTGTTCAGATACTCGACTTGACACAGAATCTGCTTCTGCCTTCTTCACAGTTTTAGCAGATTTTTCAAGAACTGTAGATTTTTCAGAACTTTGTGGAAGTAATTGGATTCTTCTGCTCTAATATCATGTAGAAATTCAACTATATCTCTTGATTATAACAAACTTAGAGCATATAATACACAGAGAATGAAGATCAAGAACATATTAGTTTAGGAAAGAAGAAGAAGAAAAGAAGAAGAAGAAGAAGAAAAGAAGAAGAAGAAGAAGAAGAAAGAGAGAACAGGAAGGTGTGATTGATTAGGCTAGAAATCTTATCTCTTTATTGTGTTTAATCTGTGTGTTAATAACCGTTTATATAGAGTGCATATCTATGATATTGCAACTCTAGATTATAGTTATGAAAGAATCTATCTTAACTAACTTCTTAATAGATTTTAACTAACTCTAACAAACTTTAACTAACTTAACTAACTTCTTGAAGCTTATGAAGTGAGTTAGATTTTTAGCTATCTCTACTTATTATTTATTCCATCATAATTAATAGTTTCACATACGGTGATGTTACTATCATTCAAGTACATTAGTTTTTCCTTACTTGTGTGCTTTTAGTTTCAGACTGTATTCTCGGTATTTGTAGCCTCTGCTTAGTATGTCTTAGATCATTGTGGTTGCACTGAATGATGGTAAGGTAAGTTCATGTCCTCAGGGAGAGGGATGGGGGAGGGGTCCCCAAGGGTGTGGGGGCTAGGGGTAAGGATGGTAAGTGTTACAGGGTCAATTTATTTTTTGTATTGACATTGTACGACAGTCACACAACAATGACTCAACCCTCTTTCTTTATCACTCACGTTTTTGTCCTAACACTTAGATTATGATAGCAAACATAAATGAGACAAGGCACAAAATTACATGAATCACTTCCAACTTTGTATTTAACTCGTGCCACAAAGAAGTACATAAGCAAAGCCTTACAAAAATGAGTCAAGGCAGCCAACACTCTCCCTTACAATCTGCCTAGCTAACATATAAATAGACAAATGTTTTTCGCTCTTAGCCTTATCCTATCTAGCAGCTGACATCCCATACTACCTAGAAATTCAAATTTCAAAAATTCAAATAAGACAACTCCCACAGACCCACTTAGCCATAATGCTGAAAAATGGGAACTGCCCAAAACTGGCCAACTGCCCAGCATGTGTATGGCACATGAGCACAACCTTCATATTTTGGTGCCAAAGGCCAACTCTTGTCATGTATTCGCGCCAAGACCTCATGCGACGTGCCTTTGCGCGTATATCTGCAATTGTCGCTTGTCTAGCTCGCCTATGACACTGCTTTGCCCGGCCTATCTGCCTTGCCACACTCTGTCTTAGCTTGCCTTAGTTTTTCCAGCCTTTGCTAAGATTGCTGCCAGTTGTATTTTCCTTGCCATGGCCACGCCAATGCCATGGTCTTGTAATTCCTTGACACCTTAGCTGCATGCCATCGTGCCACATTTCACGCCTATCAACACCTGCCCATGTCGGACAACTTTATCAATATGATGACATAGTTATCATAGGGCCGTGCCGAGATCCATCATATAAATCCCTCGCCACGCCCATGCCATGTTTGATCAATCAAGCCGAGGGGATAACAGTAAGGTAACTCCAGGCTGAGAGTTGGTTCTTGGAACATAAGGACTATAACGAATAAGTCTGTAGAGTTAGCGAAGATTTTCCATAAGAGGAAGATCAATATAGCTTTTCTTCAGGAAATTAGATAGGTGGTAGATAAGGCACAAGATGTAGATGGGTTTAAATTTTGGTACTAAATTTTTGTACTCTGGATGCGTGGGGGGCAAGAAGGGGGTTAGACATATTGGTTGATAGGGATCTCCAGGAATTGGTGGTGGATGTTAGGAAGGTGAACGACATGCTAATGAGCATTAAGCTAGTTGTTGGCGTTTTTACCTTAAACGTGATTAGTGCATATGCACCTCAAGTAGGCTTGGACGAGGAAGTCAAAAGGCGCTTTTGGAGGATTGGATGAGGATGTGCGTGGTATTTCGCGCACTGAGAAGCTTTTCATAGGAGGAGATTTCAATGGTCACATTGGGGTGACGTCGGGGGGTTACGATAACGTGCATGGCAGCTTCGACTTTGGAGTTAGAAATGAAAGGTGAACTTCGTCGCTAGATTTTCTAAGGCCTTTGAATTGGTGATAGTTAACTTAAGTTTCCCGAAGAAGGAGGAGAACTTGGTTACTTTTCTATGTTTGGTAGCCAAGACCCAAATTTATTATCTACTCTTCAGGAAGTCTGACAAAGGTCTGTATGCAGACTACAAGGTCATCCCGAGTGAAAAGTGCACGACCCAACATAGGCTCATGGTCATGGATTTGGATATCAGGAGGAAGCGTAGAAAGTGGGTTGTGTATGGTCTACCTAGGATCAAGTGTGGAGCTTTGACTAAAGACAAAGCCCAGGAGTTGGGGGATAAGTTGTTGGCTATGGAGGCATGGAAAAGTAGTAGGGACGCGAGTGGTATATGTACTGCGACCACGAATCGCATTAGGGAGGCTGCTGTAACGACCCGGCAGGTCGTTTTGAGTATTACATCCCAATTTCCACATTTACTGAATATTTTATGCTCGATTATGATTATGTAATTTGTAGGGGAAGTTTCAAAATGAATTGGAACACTTAGTTCCAAGATTTAAAGCTTAAGTTGAAATAGTTAACTGGATGTTGACTTATGCGTAAACGACCCTGAAATAGAGTTTTGATGATTCCAATAGCTCTGTATGGTAATTTTGGACTTAGGAGTTATTTGGAAGTCCGTAGTTAAATTAGGCTTGAACTGGCTAAAACAGAAAATTTAAAGTTTGGAAGTTGGGCCGGGAGTTGACTTTTTGATATGGGGTCGAAATCCAGTTTAGAAAATTTTCTTAGGTCCGTTATGTCATTTATGACTTGTGCGCAAAATTTGATGTCAATCAGACTTGATTTGATAGGTTTCGGCATCGAATGTAGAAGTTGGAAACTGTTAGTTTTTATTAGGCTTGAATTGGAGTGTGATTCGTGGTTTTAGCGTTGTTTGATGTGATTTGAGGCCTCGACTAAGTTCGTATGATGCTTTAGGACTTGTTGGTATATTTGGTTGAGGCCCCGGGGGCCTTGAGTAAGTTTCAGATGGTTAAGGGATCGAAATTTAGACTTAGAACACAGTTGGAAAATCCTGCTTTCTAAAGCAATCGCACTTGCAGAACTTTTCTCGCAGATGCGAGCTTGGAAAAGCGAGCCTGGTTGTGCAGAAGAGAAATTTGGCTTGGCGAAGGTAGGGATCACAGATGCACATGGATGACCGCAGAAGCAGACACCCATATCACAGAAGCGGAAATGAGAGGTGCGAGTCTGCTTCATAAAAACAGACTTCTTGTCCGCAGAAGTGAAAGCAGTCACAGAAGCAACAGCTTCACCGTGAAAGCGAGACCACATATGCGGTTAAAAATGCCGCAGAAGTGAAAGCACTGGACATGCTACAAAAACAGAAGGGTCTTTAATTTTTTTTGTCATTTTGGAGTTCTAACACACGGTTTGGGGCGATTTTCCAGAGAGAATTCATGGGGAAACTTGAGGTAAGTCACTTGTGATCCTTGTTAGTCAATAATATTGAATTATCATTGAGTATTTTGACTAGATTACGTGTTTTTGAGGTGAAATTCGAGGATTTGGACCTAGGGATTTGAAAATAAGATTTGAGGATTTGAAGGTCGAGTTGTTATCAGAATTTGGTAAATTTGGACTCGTTTTTTATGGGCGTTCATATTTTGTAACTTTTGTCGGGTTCCGAGACGTGGTCCCCACTGTCGATTGTTGGGTAAATTTTGGATTTAATTGGAAAATTTTGTATTTTCATATGGAATTGGTTCCTATAATTTGTGTTAAGTGTATCGAATTAAGTGTGATTAGATTCGAGGTGTTTGAAGGCCGATTCATGAGGCAAAGGCATATTGGAATAGAGATATTGCACGGTATGATGTAAGTAACACTTCTAAACTTGGTTCTGAGGGTACAAATCGCTGAATTACGTGTTATATAAATTGTTTGGAGGTGATGCACATGCTAGGTGACGGGCGTGTGGACGTATACCATAGAAATTTTGACTTAATTATTTCTGTGGAGTTGCATAATCAAATAATGATGTCATTAACCACATATCCTCAACGTGTTAGAGAAATTGGGCCGAGACTCGTATTAAAGATGATATTTAGGCTACATGTCAATATTTTTGGGACCCACAAGGTCGTACTGTTGTTGAACTAATTGTTTTTAAACAAATATATAAATTTCATACTCAGTATTGTTCATCCAGTTGTGAGGATATTTATGGAATCAAGTTGCACGCCGCAGCAGGCCATATATATATATATATAGTGTGTATGTGTGTGGGGATCAGAGTTGCATGTCCTAGCAGGCCATATAGGCTTTATTATTATATGGATCAGGGCTGCACGCTGCACCAGGTCTTATAGGCTTTATTTTTATGGGATCAGACTACACACCGCAACAAGCCTAAATGGCTTATTATTATAGCGCTTGGGCTGACAGAGCCCCTCCGAAGTCTACACCCCCCACAATGAGCGCAGTTGATATTATATTGAGGGATGGATCTTCCCTGGGATGGATTTGACCCATACAGTACTAAGTGATTGAGTACTCTGAGAGTGTGAGTATGTGAGATTTTTATTATGTTGTATCAAATTGACAGGTACATTGGCATGTAGAAATAGAGATGTTATATTCCTCATATCATTCAAATTTGATCTATTTGTCTTATATTGAGTTTAAGTGTTGGATGAGACACTTATTCGACGGAGATGGCAGCCATACTTCCATAAAATCTTGAATGAAGAAGGGTATAAGAACATTGTTCTGAGTAAATTAGAACATTTCGATGTCAACATGACTTTGGGTATTGTAGGCATATAAAAGTTGTGGAGGTAGAGAGGGCTATGCGTAAGATGAGTAGGGAGAGAGCGAACGGACCAGACATAATTACGGTGGAATTTTTGAAGAGCGTGGGTAGGGCGGTCTTGGAATGGTTTGTGGGGCTATTTAATGATATTTTTAGGACGAAGAAGATGCTTGAAGAATGAATATGGAGAACGATGATCATGTTGTATAAGAACAAGGGTGATATTCAAAATTGCGACAACTATTGGGATATCACATTACTAAGCCATACCATGAAAGGCTGGGCGAAGGTAGTGAAGATGATGGTGAGGAGGATTGTGTCTATTTCTGATATCCAATTCGGATTTATGTCGGGACGTTTAACCATGGAATCTTCACCTTGTTAGGAGGTTGATGGAGCAGTACAGTGAAAGGAAGAGGGATTTACACATGGAGTTCATCGACTTAGAGAAGGCTTACGATAAAGTATCGAGGGAGGTTCCGTGGATTTTTTAACCACTAGATTATAGTACCTTAGCTTTATATTTTGATGATCTAATAAACTTATTGTCAAAGAACCAGATAAGGAACCTGATACACACTTGGTACAAAACTCAATCAACAGACTCAAGCTAATGTGAGTTTCTATGACTTCAGAAGATAAAGAATCAACTCAGGGACCTGATCCCCTTGGGTTCCATGACAACAGTACGAAGTCAACTCTTTACAGCTGGAAAGTGGCTGCCTGCACTGTACACACAAACAGTGCAACAGTCACTTCTCATTGGGAAGGACCTTGTATCATCCAAGTGATTACATCATTCAAGTGATGTCATCCAAGTTGCATTAACAATAAACATTTCAACAAAACATTACTTGAACATTTGAGAATTTATTCAAGCACTCCAAGTATCTGATAATCAAGCATTCAATTCTCAAGTGCATCAAGAACAAAGTACAACACTACTACGGACCAGTTCCTATAACAAGTCTCTTATATGTCCTTAGTTGAGTTGTAACTTTGTAATTGTTCTTCGTTGTAATTCCTACTTTGCTTATCTAGAAGCATTAATTAGGAACCCTTTGTAACCCATAAACCTTTAGTGTTTATGACGTGACTAGAGTAAGTCATGAATTGAAGTCTTTGTAATAGGTTTATTGCAAAGTGGCTTGTAATAGGTATATTACAAGTTAGTGAGGGATTAAGAGTTTAATTCCTAGGTTGCATAGGTTGTAATCTAAATATTGCTCATAGTGAAGTTGAAATCCTACCAGTGTAGGTCATTATTTTTGTAATCCCCTTGAGCAGGGAGTTTTCCACGTAAAATCCCTTGTGACATTTACTTACTGTTGTAGTAGCTTATTCTGTGGAAACTGTTATAGGACCTGGTCTCTATACAGTTTGGTGGACTCATATATTCTATCAATTGGATCAGTGTAGGTTCTTTCAATCAGGTTAACACCTAGAAAGTATCCTCATGGCTGCTCCACCAAACTTCGAAAAGGATCAGTCCACTTACAGACCACCTAGGTTTAATGGCCAATATTATGGGTGGTGGAAAAAAAGGATGCATGACTTCATGATGGTTGAAGATTCAGAGCTATGGGATTTCATATGTGATGGTCCATTTTTTCCTACAAAAAAGGACGGAGATCCCGTTGTGACAGTTCCCAAGACGAGGAAAGAGTTCAACGATGCTGACAGGAAACCTGTGGAGAAAACCTTTCGTGCCAAGAAAATTCTGGTGTGTGGTATAAGGCCTAATAAATACAACAGGATCTCATCTTGTCAATCCGCGAATGAGATATGGGAAGCTTTACAAACAACACACGAAGGAAACACTCAAGTAAAGCAATCTAAGATTGACATGCTCACCACTGAGTATGAGCTCTTTAGAATGAAGGATGATGAATCCATTCAAGATATGCACACTCGATTCACTTCCATCATAAATAAGATACATTCTCTTGGTGAAATCATTCCAAGGAACAAGCTCGTGAGGAAGATTCTTAGTATTCTGCCCAACTCCTAGGAGAGTAAAGTGAACACCATTACTAAAGCAAAGGATTTGCAGGCGCTGACTATAGATGAGCTGGTTGCGAATCTGAAGACCTACGATATGAAGAAGAAGAAGGACAGTGAGAGAAGAGAACCAAAGAAAGAAAAAAACCTGGTACTCAAAGCAGAAAGCAATGAATCGAGTGGCGAGGATAGTGACATGGCTTACTTAACCAGAAAGTTTCAGAAAATGGTTCGAAGGAATGGAGGTATACCAAAGAGAGGAAGTTTGAGCAAGCCAATGAATTATGACTTCTGTCATTAGTGTGGAAAGCCAGGGCATTTCATCAAGGATTGACCTCTCCTGAAGCAAGAACATTTCAAACACAACTCTGATAAAGTAACAAAGAGGAACCCGGTTCTTGATAAATGTTTCAAAAGAAAGAACGTCGCTGACAATGTTGTGAAGCAAGCTCTTGCAGCATGGGGAGATTCTTCCAGTGAATCTGAAGAAGAAAATGATGCATGTGATAGTTCTATGATGGCAGTTAAAAGTGAAGGAAATGAATATGATTGAATATTTGCTTTGATGGCTCAATCAGACGACGATGAAAATGATGAGGTAAACTTTCGAGATGTTCAGAGAAATCTTAAATCCTACTCTCCTAAAAAACTCATGTCATTAGCTAATGTGTTAATTGATGCTTACCATAGTTTTGTAAATGATAAGGATGCCTTAACTATGGAGTTAGGAGATGTTGAGCAAACTAGAGATGACTTGGTAGTTTGTGTTGTTGATTTGAAGGAAACTATAGATAATCTGAAAAATAAAAAGGAGGTTCTAACTGAGAAAATTGCTAGTGTAGAACACGAAAGAGATGATTTGATGGTGGTAGTGGTTGACTTAAAAGAAACCATTGAAAATTTCAATAAAGAAAAAGATGATTTAGTGGAGAAAGTTGCTACCATAGAGCAAGAAAGAGATGACCTCTTAGTGGTGATTGTAGACTTAAATGGAACAATAGAGGAACTCAAATCTGAATGCAGGCCTGGGAATTCAGAAAAAGAAGTTGCTAGTGAGGCACATATTAAACTTGAAAACGAGTTAAATGCTGTAAAAACTAGTTTATGTGATGAACTTGAGAAAAAGAGATAACTTCAAGCAGAACTGAAAAGAGTAAAAAGTGATCTTGAGAAGTCTCTTAAGTGGACCTAGTCCTCAGATGCTATTACCGCCATGTACGTTAACAATGGTGCAAATGGGCAAGGAATAATGTTTCAAAGGGAGAGAACTCCTTATAACCCTCATAGCAAGTACGTTATTGTGCTTGATAATTGGTTGTGTACCCAATGTGGAAACAATAGGCATTTCAAGGAAAATTGCCAAGCCAGGGTTCAGTATATTTAGAAAAACAAAGTTTTTGCTAAAAGAGTAACTGCTGAAAGAGGACCAGGTGCCACCTATAAAAAGAGCATGTTACTTGCATGGAATAGAAGAACACTCATTCATCCCTTTCCTTATTACAAGGAACCCAAACTTGTTTATGTTCATAAATCTAACCCTTGATTTCCTTGTGCAGGGAATAGTGAAAGGAAGCAGTCAACATTGGTTCATGGACAGTGGATGCTAAAAGCACATGACTGGGAATACCATGGACTTTCTTTCACTAAACTCCCTGCAAGAAGGGAGTGTATCCTTTGGAAATGGTAAAAAGGGGTACATTCTTGGTGTTGGAAAAATTAAAAAATCACTCACTCACTCACTCAATTGAGAATGTATAATATGTCAATGGTCTTAAGTACAGTCTCTTGAGTGTTTCTCAAATATGTGATAAAGGAAACAAGGTGGAGTTCTTGTCACAGATATGCACAGTTACAAATCTAGTAACTAGTGAAGTGGTACTTGTGGCCAAACGATACAAGATTATCTACGTTGCTGATTTCGAGTCCCTACAAAAGTGGTGATCTGAGCTGCTTGAAAGCAATTGATGATGATGATGAACTGTGGCACAGAAGGCTAAGGCATGCAAGCTTCTCTCTACTAAATAAAGTAGTTCAGAAGAACTTGGTTCAAGGTCTGCCCAATTCAGAGTTCAAAGAGAATAAAGTTTGTGATGTCTGCGCTAGAGGAAAGCATGTGAAATCCTCATTCAAGCCAAAGAAGGATGCCAGCACCTCAAAACCACTTTATCTCCTTCATATGAATCTATGTGGCCCCATGAGAGTTCCAAGCAGGGGAAGAAAAAGATATATTTTTGTGATTGTGGATGACTATTCCAGATTCACTTGGACTCTATTCCTTAGAACAAAAGATCAGAACTTTGAAGTTTTTGTAGCCTTTGTGAAGAAAATTCAAGTAAATATGAAATCAAAAGTAGCATGCATTAGATCAGATCATGGATCATAATTTGACAATGCTAAGTTTGATGAATTCTGGAATGAGAATGGCATCACCCACAACTTCTCAACCCCTAAAACTCCACAACAAATGGAGTTGTGGAAAGGAAGAACATAACCCTTGAAGATATGGCAAGAACAATGCTCATCGATAGTGGGATTGCTAAGAACTTCTAGGCTGAAGATATCAACACTGCCTGCTACTTGGTGAACAGGTGCATGATCAGGTCTCTCTTAAGAAAAACTCCCTATGAGTTGCTGAATGGAAAGAAGAAGATGAATCACTTAAGAACATTTGAGTGCAAATGTTATGTTCTCAACAATGGAAAGGATTAGCTTGGAAAATTTGATGCCAAGAGTGATGAAGGAATTTTTCTAGGGTACTCTTCTCAAAGTAAAGCCTACAAGGTATACAACAAGCAGAATTAGTCTGTTGAGGAGAGTGTACACGTAATCTTTGATGTGTCTTATCTCTCCTGTGAGAAGATCAAGAAGGATGATCAAGATGGAGGGCACCAGGAGAGGTCATTGATATGCAAATGAAAAGCAGATATGATGAGTCAAGTGAAGGAGACAGGTGAAGACAATGCAATCTCTTCCTCATCAGCCAGAGAGGAACTAGGTACTACAATTACAACTACTGAAGTTGAAGAAAGAGTGGTCGATGCAATTCAAAGTACTCCACAAGTAGCAACAAAAAGGATACAAGGGAACCAGTCAGGCTCACCCAGCTCCTCTACAAATGAAATTCAAGTGCCCAACTGGAAACACAAAAGCTCCCATCCTCTCGACAATATAATTACTCCTCTGGATTCAGGAGTCCAAACCAGATCAAAAGCCAGCAATTCACTTGCCTTCTCAGCATTTCTCTCCCAAATAGAGCCCAAAAACATTAAGGAAGCCTTAAAAGATGCAGACTAGATCACAGCCATGCAAGATGAGCTACATCAATTTGAAAGGAACAAAGTATGTCACATGGTACCTAGATCCTTAGATCGAACCATCATAGGGACCAGGTGGGTATTCAGGAATACGCTTGATGAAGATGAAAACACTACAAGGAACAAGGCAAGTCTAGTGGTCCAAGGCTACAATAAGGAGGAAGGAATTGATTATGATGAGACTTTTGCTCCGGTTGCTCGTATGGAATCTATCATAATCCTTATTGCCTTTGCACCACATATGGAATTCACTCTATTCCAAATGGATGTCAAAAGTGAATTTCTCAATGGTGTCCTCAAGGAAGAAGTCTATGTAAAGCAACCTCCAGGGTTTGAATGTCACGAACACCCTGAATATGTGTTCAAATTGGACAAGGCACTATATGGATTGAAGTAGGCTCCTCGAGCTTGGTATGATATATTGTCAAAGTTTCTCTTAGAAAATGGTTTTGCAAGAGGAAAAATTGACAACACTTTGTTTCTAAGGTAATGAGGGAGGAACCTGCTCATTGTTCAGGTATATATTGATGATATCATTTTTGGGGCAACAGCTGATTCACTATGTGAATAATTTGCAAAACTCATGGGAAGTGAGTTCGAGATGAGCATGATGAGTGAGTTGAATTTCTTCTTGGGTCTTCAAGTGAAGCAGTCCACAAAGGGAACATTTATTAGTCAGCAGAATTATAACAAGGAGCTTTTGTTAAGGTTTGACATAGAAGCATCAAAAGTGATTGACACTCCCATTACCACTGCTACTCGACTAGACATTGATGAATCTGGCTCTCCTGTGAATCAAACAATGCATAGAGGCATCATTGGATCTCTTCTCTATCTTACTGCAAGCAGGCCAGATATTGTATTCAGTGTAGGATTATGTGCAAGTTTTCAGTCAAACCCCAAGGAATCTCATCTAAGGCTGCCAAAAGAATTCTAAGATATCTTAAGGGATCACAGGACCTTGTTCTGTACTACCCCTCAAGTGACAATTTTAATCTTATTGGGTGTGCTGATGCTGATTATGCAGGTTATCTTGTGGACAGGAAAAGCACCTCTGGAATGGATCACTTCTTGGAGTCATGTCTTATCTCATGGGGCACAAGAAAGCAAAATTCAATAGCTCTTTCAACAATTGAAACAAAAATATGTTGATGCAGCCTCTTGTTGTGCTAAGCTTCTATGGATCAAACAACAGTTGGAAGACTTTGGAGTGTACAATGATTGTGTACCTCTTTTGTGTGATAACACAAGTGCACTCAACATGGACAAAAATCCAGTCCAGCATAAAAGAACCAAGCACATTGATGTGAGACATCATTTTCTCAGGGATAATGTGGAAAATGGGCTTATTTGTATGAAGTTTTGCAGCACAGAAGACCAAATTGTAGATACCTTCACCAAAGCCCTGAGCAGAGAATACTTTGAGAGAAACAGGCTGGCACTAGGGTTAATAAAGCTTAATTGAGAACCTGATTCCTTCCATATGGCTATGAAAGTCACATTCAGGTAAAATTAGCTAAATTATTTTCCAGCCAAGTCTAACTCACTTCTATATCGTTACAGGTAGACACACATGATGATCACAGAAGCTGATGAGGCAATGCATGAGCGGTAAAAGAAGGTTGAGCATTTTTAAAAGACTGGTCAGGAACCTGGTTCTTGTACCACATGTTAGTAGTCATTTGTTTTTCTCATACATATCTCAAAAGAAACAAAAATATTGCCACATCATCAACCTTTTCAGACTCTGAATGTCATGTCTTTTCGTTCAAATCCTTTCACTTCCCTCTGAAACATTGCATCTTCCCACGTATATGCCGCTATTTTAGAACTCGTTTCTCTTTCCTTTCATAATTGTCATTCGCCTCATTATAACCTTCTCACTCTGAAACCTTGAACCACCATCACTGTCTTGCTCAGTCTATCTAGTACCTTCAAGCAAAAGTCTTATACCATGGCTAAGAATCAGACAACCCTTTCTATAACTGATGAGAAAACCCTCGAGTCTTCCCTTGTAAAAACTCCTTTAGTCATCCTTTCTTACACCACTATTCAAATAGAAAACCCTAAACCAGTTTCTCCTTCACCCTCCATTCCTCTCTCTACTCCCTCCGACTGTACTTATTCTCTAAGTGTTGAGAACTCAGAAAATCCTAAGAATGAAAGCATCTCTCCATTGTTGCCTGAGACACTCAACGAACATAGTAAAGATGATATTCTAGTTCTAGAAGAAAAGAGTGAGTCTCCAACGGTAGAAAAAGTTTCATCGGTCAGTCCTGAAAGTACAAAGGTTTCTAAGGAAAGTGTTGATCAGTCAACAGGTACTCCTGTCTCTTAAGTTGTTGTTCCTATGGTACCTCAAGAGAGGGACGCCATAGAAAATATGTTGGCTATTGCTGCTGCAGGAATTGTGGGGTGAGGAAAACTCTATTATGCTTGAGTCTCGGGAGGAAGAGACTCAACCCTCAGTGGGAGAAGGAACTATGGTGCTTTTTGAACTACCAGCATCGGAAGAGGCTACTGGGACCCCTCCTGATGAACTTGACCCCTCTCCTAAGGAAACATGTCAGGAATCATCTTCTCAGGTCAGCTTCGACCCTGCTCTTTCTCCTCACTTTGATGCTAAGTCGTTGGAAGTGGTGGCTCCTGTTAAAGGTACAGTAATGAAGAAGATCAGGATGATGTTGCTCTGAGTGATTTCATTAAATTAAGGAGGCCAGTAGAAACTCCTGAGCCCTCTTATAAGCGACCTACCACAAGGTTGCAGAACAATAAGGCTCTTGAGTCTGCACTAAAGTCAAGAGAAGTAACAGGAAGAAGAAAAAAAGGCTGGTAAAGGATGGTGAAATTGTTTGTGACAATAATATCCCAGTAGTGGAAGTTGATGAGGAAGCCCAAGAGGAACCAAGTTCCTTGATCAAGAAGTCTTAGGAAAAGAAGCAATCCACTTAGAGTACTTCAAAGGAGGTTGTTGGAACACCCAGTGAAAAGTCAGAAAAGGATAGTGGCAAGTTGAAGCAAGTGGTGGTAGAAGAGTTTGTGTCTGATAAGGATGTGCAAGTGAAATCTAGTGGGAAAGTTAAGTCCAGTGAAAAGTCTGTGAAAAGGAAATTGGAAGGTGTGAAAGAACTCGGTTCTGTGAAGAAGTCAAGAAGTGGAAGTATATCTGGTAAAGAAAGGTTGAGGTATCAGAAAGTGTTGTGGGGTCGTAGTTTTGACCCTGAGATATCTGAGATGGATGGAATGCGCCAAATGCTTGAAATGGTTAAGTTTCAATAGTGGGGACACCTATTCAAGGTGGATGTGCCTAGAGTATATGAGGAAGAGATTCAAAGTTTCTAAGCAGACCTCTTTACTATTGAATCTAATCGTATATGTGCACTGGTGAATGACCTAGACATTGTTATAGACTCTGCTATGTTAGGAGACATACTAAAAGTTCTTGCTGAAGGTCTGTCTTCTGTTAGAGGTGCTTGTGGC
Source organism: Nicotiana undulata (assembly GCA_005239495.1). Classification (NCBI taxonomy): domain Eukaryota; kingdom Viridiplantae; phylum Streptophyta; class Magnoliopsida; order Solanales; family Solanaceae; genus Nicotiana; species Nicotiana undulata. The sequence goes on from MDKH01101059.1 coordinate 36,354, forward strand.
TCAAACTTTAGGCGTGCTATAGTAAGGAGAAAGCAGTGTAGTAGGGGGAACATGTGCATAAGAAAGCTTTGCTTCCTATTTATCAGTTGCTTTTTGAGTTGGTGAACAAGGTCTGACTTCCTCACGTTGAGATGAGGTTCATCACATCCAAGGATGACCTGTATCTTATGGAAGCACTGGATGAGTTCAAAATTGTTAATATGCTAGCCATAATGATTGAGCATATGCAAAAGGTGGCAGCATTCAAAGATTGAAATCATGGCCTCCCCTATGGATTTATCCTCACGCGTGTCTTCAAATTCTTTAACGTGCCTTTGGGACAGCCTAAGATGGGAACCAAGAAGCAGACTTTCTCTAAAACTACTCTAGAGGAATGTGAGTGTATCGACAAAATTGGAGGGGTAGGAAGCTCTTCAACGATCTCCCAGCTTATAAACGCTTAAAACAATGTTACTGAAGAGATCAGAAAGTTGAAGGCTAGGAATGCCATATTAGAGGCTCAACTCAGTCAGGCCCAAGAGGCACCAGGGTCCTTCAGTTCTTCAAATGCAGAGGTTGCTCGTCTTACTAAGGAGAATGCTGATATCAGGCAACAAGTTGAGAACTTGAGAGAGAAACTACTCGCTAAGCAAATGTCCACCAATGCTCGGATAAATCTCGTTCTCAACACACTTGTTGCCTCGTCCAAGCCCTCTTCCTCTAGTGTCCCCTAGGCATATCTCTCAGTGACCAGTGTCCAGTTTATCTCTCTTGACAATGTTTTGATGATGTTGTGGTCGTTGTTTTTGTTTTTCTTTTTTGGTTTATGGATGGAAATCACTAGTACTGCTCCAGTGTAAACAGTCCAAATCTTCTTTTGTTGTAAAGGCAATTGCTTATGTTTTTCGTTGTTTAATGAAATCTCTCCTTCTTTTGCTATTCATGCTTATGTTTTTCTGCTTCTCTTTTCTATCATATTTGTGTGCACACAAGTGACATGAGTTAACAAGGCTAGACTTCTTTATGCTATTTGCTTATTTGTGTGTTTTTAATGATTCCAAAAGGTGGAAGATAAATTGAAGTAGTTAAGAAGAAGCAGGGACTGAGTAAGGGGGAAGCACCAAGTCAGGGGGAACTTGTGAAGTTCTTGTTACTTTATCTAGTTTCTGTTGCTCTAAATATGATTGTCACTTTTTGAGTTTTTCATCATCAAAAAGGGGGAAATTAATGGGGTTATAGTACCTTAGCTTTATGTTTTGATGATCTAACAAACTTACTGTCAAAGAACCAGATAAGGAATCTGATACACACTTGGTACACAACTCAATCAACAGACTTAAGCTAATGTGAGTTGTTATGACTTCAGAAGATAAAGAATCAACTCAGGGACATGATCTCCTTGGGTTCCCCTGACCATAGTACGAATTTAACTCTCTACAGCTGAAAAGTGACTGCCTGCACTGTACACGCAAACAGTGCAGCAGTCACTTCTCATTGGGAAGGACCTTGTACCAATCAAGTGATTACATCATTCAAGTGATGTCATCCAAGTTGTATTAACAATAAACATTACAACACAACACTACTTGAACATTTGAGAATTTATTCAAGCACTCCAAGCATCTGATAATCAAGCATTCAATTCTCAAGTGCATCAAGAACAAAGTACAACACTACTACGGACCAGTTCCTACAACAAGTCTCTTGTATGTCTTTAGTTGAGTTGTAACTTTGTAATTTTTCTTCATTGTAATTCCTAATTTGATTATCTAGAAGCATTAATTAGTAACCTTTTGTAAACCATAAACCTTTAGTGTTTGTTTCGTGACTAGAGTTAGTCATGAGTTGAAGTCTTTGTAATAGGCATATTGCAAAGTGGCTTGTAATAAGTGTATTACAAGTTAGTGAGGGATTAAGAGTTTAATTCCTAGGTTGCATAGGTTGTAATCTAAAGATTTCTCATAGTGAAGTTGAAATCTTACCAGTGTAGGTCGTGGTTTTTTTTATCCCCTTGAGCAGGGATGTTTTCACGTAAAATCCCTTGTGTCATTTACTTACTGTTGCAGTAGCTTATTCTGTGGAAACAGTTATAGGAACTGGTCTCTATACAATTTGGTGGACTCATATATTTTATCAAAGGTGTTCTTGTTGCATAAATTAGGACTATTAAGGACATGTATGATGGAACAAAGACTCGAGTGAGGAAAGTGGGAGGGGACTCAGAACACTTTCCAATTATGATGGGATTGCACCAAAGGCCAGCCCTCAGCCCATTTCTATTTGTCCTGTCGATATATGCACCAACGCACCACATTTAGGGGGAGGTATCATAATACATGTTATTTGCATATGACATTGTACTAATTGATAGTGTGAGGTGGTGTTACAGATATGTTGGAGATTTGGAGACAAATCTTGGATTTTAAAGGTTTGAAGTTGAGCAGGACCAAAATAAAATACTTGGAGTGCAAGTTTAGTGGTGTGACTCAGGTAGTGGACGAGAACGTGAGGCTTGATTCACAAGTCATCCCTAGGTGAGAGAGTTTCAAGTATATTAGATCAGTTATTCAAGGGAATGGGGAGGTCGGCATGGATGTTACACATTGTATTTGGGTGGGATGGATGAAATGGAGACTTGCTTGCAGTGTCTTGTATGATAAGAATGTCACACCAAGACTATATAGCGGTATTCAGACCGACTATGTTGTATGTGGCAGAGAGTTTGCCTGTCAAGAACTCTCATGTCCAGAAGATGAAGGTGACTAAAATGACGTTTTCGAAATGGATGTGCGGGCATACCAGGTTAGACAAGATTATGAATGAGGTTAACCGTGATAAGGTTGGTGTGGCCTCTGTGGAGGACAAGATGCAGGAGGCGAGACTTAGGAATGGGCAGGTAAAGAGGAGAGGCACAAATGCACCAGTCAGAAGGTGTGAGAGGTTTGCCTTGGAGGGCCGACGGAGAGGTAGAGGTAGGTCGAGAAGTATTTGGGAGAGGTGATTAGGTAAGATATGGTTTTTCTCCAGCTTAGAAAGGACATGATCATAGATAGAAAGGTGTGGAGGTTGAGAATTAGGATAGATGGTTAAATAGGCGAGCTTTATCATTGTTTGTTACAGTAGCTTTAGTACATTGCTTAGTGCCTTTTATATATTTTTGTATGTCTAGATTTTTATTATTACTTGTTGTTGTCTTCACTTTGGTTTTTGATAGGTTATAAGTACCCTTTTATGTTTTGATGATCTTACAAACTTAATGTCAAGAAGAAGATAAGGAACCTGATACACATCTGGTCCACATTCTCAAGCATATGGAAATAACCAGACTTAAGCTGGAGATGTTCGTCAGTCTCTCAGAAGTTAAAGAATCAACACGGGGAACATATAGACTTTAGTTCCCCTGGTGAACGTACCAGTCAACTCTCCAATAGCTAGAAAGTGACTGCATGCACACGCATTAGTACAACATAGTGCATCAGCCGACTTCATTGGGAAGGATCTTGTACCCAGGTTGCTTACATCATTCAAGTGATGTCATCAATGTTATATTAAGATTAAACCAATGACAAAACATCACTTGAACACTTAGAGAATTTACTCAAGCACTCCCACAGTGATTGATCATCTATCAAACGATTCTCAAGTGCATCAATAACAAAGAACAACACTGCTATGGACCAGTTCCCCATATCAAGTTATTGTATGTCCTTAGTTGAGTTGTAACTTTTTTAACATCCTTACTTGTAATTCCTACTTAGATTACCTAGAATCATTGTGCAGGAAACTCTTTGTAAAACCATAAACCCCTATGTTTGTGTCTTGGCTAGAGTTAGTCAAGCTGTAAAGTCTTTGTAATAGAGGTATTACAAAGTGTCTTGCTATAGGATTGTTACAAGTTACTGAGGGTTTAAGGAGTTAATTCCTAGGTTACAATAGGTTATAATCTAAACGTTTTTCTCAAAAGTGAAATTGGTGGTTCCTGAGATGCGATCTGTATCTGGTGAAGAAAATGGAGATAGTGAAGATTATTTAGATGATATTACTATTGCTAGCTTTATCCGGGATAGGCGCAAACCAGTTGCAACTCCAGAGCCAACTCCTAAGCGACCCACTTCAAGGTTTCAAAATAAGAAGGCTCTTGAGTCTTCTCTTAAGAAAAGTCAACGCAGTCAAAGAATGAGGAAATTGGTGAAGGATGAGAAGGTTGTAAATGAGAAGGTCGTGCCTGTTGTCAATGTAGATGAGGAAGTAGACGAGGAACCTGGTTCCTTGATTCACAAGCACTCACAGAAGCACTCTATCTCCAAGTCCAAAAGGAAAACTTCTATGAGTATTGAGACAATACTAAAAAATCAGGTTTTAGCGACGGAAGAATTCTGTAACTAAATATAAAAAACTGTCGCTAATCTCATTTAACGACAGATTAGAAATAAATTATCATAATTTCTGCTAGCTACAAGCGTTATAGCGAAAGATTGGCGACGATGTTCGTAGCTAATTCCAAAATGTTTTTTAGTGAGGGTTCAAACAAGAGTGATGATGTTGTCTCTAGTAAAAATTTGGTGGAGGAGTGTGGTGACAAGATAGTGGAAAAAATTGGTGGAAAATATTGTAATAAATGGTGAACACGTGTTTGAGCAAATAGTGTCTGCAAAGTCCGTTGAGAGGGGAAACTCTGCTCGCAAGTCTGTGAAAAGAAAAGTTGATGTCGATGAGGAACCTGGTTCCTCTAAGAAAGCAAAGATTGAAGAGTCCCAGAGTTCTGGGAAAGAAAAAGTGAGGAATCATAAGGTACTATGGGTCACACATTTTCCCCTGACATTTTGTAGCTTGCTTGGATACGGCAATTGGTGGAAATTTGTGACTTCCAACAATGGACACAGTTTTTCACAAATGATGTTCCAAAAGTTTATGAGGAGGAAGTTTGGAGCTTCTATGTCGACTTCTTCAAAGTTGAGGATGATCACATATGTGTGCTGGTGAATGGGGTTGACATTGTGATGGACTCTGCCTTGTTGGGGTCAATTCTGGGTGTGCCTATTGAAGGGTTTTCATTAGTCCAAGGAGCCTGCTCTTCCAATTTCAGGAATGCTATAATTAAAGACAAGGCAATCCAGCAGGGGGAACGGGTGCATAAGAAGGCTCTCCTTCCAGTATATCCGTTACTGTTTGAGATGGTAAACAAAGTGTTGCTTCCCCGTGCTGAGAGGAGATCCATTACCTCCAAAGCTGACCTAGTCCTCATGGAAGACTTAGATGGCTTCACTACTATTAATCTGCCTAAGATCATGATTGAGCATATGCAAAAAGTGCAAACTTGGAAAACAGTAACCATGGGCTGCCTTATGGGTTCTTTCTCACCAAGGTTTTTGTGTTCTTCAAGGTCCCTACAGGACAAGCCAAAGTGGTCACTAAGAAGCAAACTTTCCCAATGACCACTCTCGAAGAATGTGAGTGTATTGACATGGTCGGAGGAGTTGGAAGAACTTATACTATCTCTCAATTGATCAACGCTCATAACAGTGCTACGGAGGAGATCAGGAAGTTATAGGCAAGGAACACTATTCTTGAGGGTCAGCCCAGTCAGCTTCAAGAGGCATCTAGTTCCGGTAGTTCTCACAGCTCAGAGGTTGACATCTGACTAAGGAGAATGTTGAGCTCAAGAAACAAGTGGAGGACCTGAAAGAAAAACTGCTCAATGAGAAAATGTCAGTGAATGCTCGAATGGATCTAGTCCTCAAAACCCTTGTCGCCTCCTCTATGCGCTCTTGCTCATGTGCTCCCTAAATAGTGCCCCCTCAAGTGTCAAGTTTTTAAGTGTCCGTTTCTTATGACTATTTATGGTGATGTTTTTGTGGTTGGTACTTGTTTTGAATTGTGGATGGTTGTTGGTCACAATAAAACTGATCCCCCTGTAAAAACCAAATTGGTTAATGCAAGCTTTTCCCCTTTTGATGTGTATAGAATTGTTGTTTTGTCTCTGTTTTCTATCATGTTTGTGTGCACAAAAGTGGCATAAGTTAACTACGCTAGACTTCTTTTTGCTTTACTTAGTTTTCTTCTTTTTATGATGCCAAAAAGGGGAACATATGCATAATTGAATAAATGATGTGCACTGGAATACAAATTCAGGGGGAACTTAATGCCTTTCTGGTTCACTGTCTTGTTCTTTGTGGATCTTCGTGGGATTTTCAATTATAAGTTTGTCATCATCAAAAACGGGAAAATTGATATGTTATAAGTATATTTTATATATTTTGATGATCTAACAAACTTAATGTCAAGAAGCAGATAAGGAACCTGATACACATATGGTCCACATTCTCAAGCATATGGAAATAACTAGACTTAAGCTGGAGATGTTCATCAGTCTCTCATAAGTTAAAGAATCAACAAGGGGAATGGATGGACTTCAGTTCCCCTGGTGATCGTACCATTAAACTCTCCAATAGCTAGAAAGTGATTGCCTGCAAACGCAACAGTACAATATAGTGCAGCAGTCAACTCCATTGGGAAGGATCTTGTACCCAAGATGCTTACATCATTCAAGTGATGTCATAAATGTTATTTTAATTTTAAACCAATGAAAGAACATCACTTGAACACTTAGAGAATTTACTCAAGCACTCCCACAGTGATTGATCATCTGGCAAACAATTCTCAAGTGCATCGAGAACAAAGAACAATACTGCTATGGACCAGTTCCCCATATCAAGTTATTGTATGTCCTTAGTTGGGTTGTAACTTTGTCAACGTTCTTACTCGTAACTCCTACTTAGCTTACCTAGAAGCATTGTGTAGGAAACTCTTTGGAAAACCATAAACCCCTGCGTTTGTGTCTTGGCTAGAGTTAGTCAAGTTGTAAAGTCTTTGTAATAGAGGTATTACAAAGTGACTTGTAATAGGATTGTTACAAGTTAGTGAGCGATTAAGGAGTTAATTCCTAGGTTACAATAGGTTGTAATGTAAATGTTTTACTCAGTAGTGAAGTTGAAATCCTACAAGGGTAGGTCGTGGTTTTTAATCCCGTGAGCTGGGAATTTTCCACGTAAAATAACTCTTAGTGTTATTTATTTATTGTTGTGCTTCTGTAATCTGTGAAAACTAATAGAGAACCTGATTTTCTATATGATAGACCTTTTGTTCCCACAAAAACTAGTGGCGACCCTGTTGTGACTGTTCCCAAAACAAGGAAAGGATTCAATGACGCCGATCGAAAAGCCTTTTTGTGCAAAGAAAATTCTCGTTTGTGGCATTGGTCCTGATGAATACAACGGGATATCGGCATTCTAGTCAGCAAAGGATGTTTAGGAAGCTCTCCAGACTACTCACGAAGGAACAACACAGGTCAAGTAGTGCAAGATCGACATGCTCACAACTAAATATGAGCTCTTCAGGATGAAAGATGATGAATCCATCAAAGATATACATACTCGATTCACCTCTATCATTAATGAGCTTCACTCTCTTGGTGAAAGTTTTCCAAGAATCAAGCTTGTTAGGAAAATCCTTAGAGTACTACCTAGTTCTTGGGAAAGCAAAGTGAACGCCATTGCAGAAGCGAAGGACTTGCAGAAGCTGACCATTGATGAACTCGTTGGCAATATGAAAACATATGAAATGAAGAAAAATAAGGACAATGAAAGAAGAGAGACCAAAAGAAACAAGAACCTAGTCCTCACGACAGACATCATTGATTCAAGAGGTGAGGATAGTGATATGGCTTACTTGACAAGAAGATTTTAGAAGATGGTTTGCAGAAATGGAGGCATTCCAAAAAGGAAGAGTTCTAGCAAGCTAAAAAATTATGACCTCTGTCATAAGTGTGGCAAGACAGGACACTTCATCAAGGACTTTCCCCTCCTAAAGGAGGATCAATTCAAGCACAACACAGACAAAGCAGCCAAGAGGAACCCGGTTCCTGATAAATGCTTCAAGAGAAAGAATGCCACTAACAATGTTGTGAAACAAGCTATTGCTGCATGGGGAGAATCCTCCAGCGAATCTGAAGAAGATAATGATCATGGTGACCGTTCAATTATGGTTGTAGAAAGTGAAGCGACTGAGTATGACTCCATTTTTGCCTTGTTGGCTCAGTCTGGTAATGAAGATGACGACGACGATGATGAGGTAAATTTTCTGGATGTTCATAGAAATCTGAAATCTTACTCTCCTAAAAACTTATGTCTTTGGAAGATGTTTTAATAGATGCATACCACAGTCTTATAAATGATAAAAATGTTCTAACTGTGGAATTAGGAGAAGCTGAACAATCTAGAGATGACCTGGTAGTCGTTGTGGTAGATTTAAAAGAAACTAATAAGAGTTTGAAAGAAGAAAAATATGCCCTAACTAAAAAATCACAAATGTAGAACATGAAAGAGATGATCTAGTGGTTGTTATGGTTGATTTAAAAGAGAGAATTGAGTTAGCTAAGAAAGAGAAAGACGTCTTAGTTGAGAAAGTTTTTAATTTAGAACTTGAGAGAGATGATCTGGTTGTAGTGGTAGTTGATATGAAGGAAACCATTGAGAGTGTTGAAAAGGAAAAATATGTCTTAGCAAAAAGAGTTGCTAACACTGAGCTCGAGAGAGATGACCTACTAGCTGTAGTAGTGGATCTGAATGAAAAAATTAAGGAACTGAAAGGAGAGGGTAGGCATGAGACTCTTCACAAGGTAAGTTGCTAATAAATCACTTCTTAGGCTTGAAGATAAGATGAATACAGTGAAGTCTAGACTGTGTGTTGAACTAAAAAAGAACAAAAAACTTCAAGAAGAAGAATCAAAAGGGATCTTGAAAAGTCACTCAAATAGACCTGGTCCTTTGATGCTATCACTGCCATGTACATTAATAATGGGGGGAACATGCAGGGAATTGGGTTTCAAAGGTAAAAGACTCCCTACAACCCTCATAGCAAGTATGTTACTGTACCTGATAATTGGCTTTGTACTCACTGTGGCAACATTGGGCACCATAAGGAAAACTGCAAGGCTACGGTTCGGTTCTCAACAGAAAAAACAAAGTTTTTGCTAAGAAAGTAACTACTGCTAGAGAACCTGGTCCCTCATATAGAAAACACATGATGCCTGCCTGGACTAAAAGAACACTCATTCATCCTTTTTCCTCACTACAAGGGACCCAAACTTGTTTGGGTTCCTAAATTTAACCCTTGATTTTCCCGTGCAGGGAGCAGTGAAGGGGAGCAGTCAACAATGGTACATAGACAGTGGCTGCTCAAAGAACATGATTGGAAACACAATCAATTTCATTTCACTGAAAGCTCTACAAGGAGGGAGTGTATCATTTGAAAATGAAAAAAGGGGATACATTCTGGGAGTTGGAAGGATTGAGAAGTCACTCATTCACTTAATTGAGAATGTGTACTATGTCAATGGTTTGAAGTACAGCCTGCTGAGTGTCTCTCAGATATGTGAAAATGAAAACAAGGTGGAATTGTTTTCAAAGATATGCACAGTCACAAGTCTTGTGACTGGTGAAGTGGTGTTAGTGGCCAAGAGATGCAAGAATATCTATGTTGTTGATTTTGAGTCCTTGTAGAGTAGTGATCTCAGCTATCTAAGAGTTGTTGATGATCATTCTTAACTATGGCACAGAAGGCTAGGGCATGCAAGTTTCTCATTACTAAACAAACTAGTCCAGAAGGAACCGGTTCGTGGTCTGCCCAAGTCAAGCTTCAAGAAACACAAAGTGTGTGTTGCGTGTGCAAAAGGAAAGCATGTCAGATCGTCATTTAAGCCCAAAAAGGAAGTTAGCACCTCAAGCCTACTTGATCTTCTTCATATGGATCTATGTGGACCTATGAGGGTACCAAGCAGAAGAGGAAAAAGATATATCTTTATGATAGTGGATGATTACTCCAGATTTGTTTCTCAGAACCAAGGATGAAACTTTCCAAGTATTTGTTGCTTTTGTCAAAAAGATCCAAGTGAAGATGGGAAGTATTGTAGCCCACATCAGATCTGACCATGGGACGGAATTTGATAATGCCAAGTTCGATGAATTCTGTGTAGAAAATGGAATGACTCACAATTTCTCAACTCCAAGAACACCACAACAAAATGGTGTTGTAGAAAGGAAGAACAATGCTCTTGAAGATATTGTCAAGAACAATGCTAATTGATAGTGGCATTGCAAAAATATTCTGGGCAGAATCAGTCAACACTGCTTGCTACCTGATAAACAGGTGCATGATCAGGTCTCTTCTAAACAAAACACCATATGAGTTGTTGAATGGTAGAAATCCCAAGTTGAAACATTTGAGGACTTTTGGCTGCAAATGCTATATCTTCAACAATGGCAAGGAAGCACTTGGAAAGTTTGATACCAAGAGTGATGAAGAAATTTTTCTGGGATACTCTTCTCAAAGCAAAGCTTACAAAGTATACAACAAAAGAACTCAATGTGTTGAGGAGAGTATCCATGTGCTCTTTGATGAATCTCACCTCTCCTGTGAGAAGGACAGACATGATGATCAAGATGGATGACCTTTATCTTTTCCAGGTGAAGTTATTGAAATGGCAAATAGAAAGGCAGATATGATGAGTCATGTCAAGGAATCCAGTGAAGATGATGCAACCACATCTCCATCCATTGTAGAGGAACCTGGTTCCACATTTACAACAACTAAAGCTGAAAATAGAGTTATTGATGCAGTCCAAGGTACTCCACTTTCTGAAGTAAGAAGTGGCCAAGAACCTCAGTCAGACATACATGTTTCTTCTACCAATGAGATTCATGTACCAAATTGGAAGCACAAAAGCTCACATCCTCTTGACAACATAATCACCCCTCTTGACTCAGGAGTTCAAACCATATCAAAAGCCAGAAACTCACTTGCCTTTTCAGCCTTTCTTTCCCAAATAAAGCCCAAAAATATCAAAGAAGCATTGAAAGATGCAGACTGGATCACAGCCATGCAAGAGGAGAGACATCAATTTGAAAGAAAAAAGGTATGTCACCTGGTTCCTCGACCTACAGATCAAACCATTATAGGGACCAGGTGGGTATTCAGGAAAGAACTCGATGAGTTTGGAAATACAACAAGAAACAAGGCAAGACTTGCAGTACAAGGCTACAATCAGGAAGAAGGGATTGATTATGATAAAAACTTTGCTCCAATTTCTCGAGTGGAAGCTATCAGAATTCTTATTGCCTTTGCATCTCATATGGAGTTCACATTGTTCCAAATGGATGTCAAAAGTGCATTTCTGAATGGCTTCCTAAAAGAACAAGTTTATGTCAAGCAGCCTTCTAGATTTGAGTGTCACGAGCATCCTGAGCATGTTTTCAAACTGGACAAGGCGTTGTATGGGCTAAATCAGGCTCCTCGGGCTTGGTATGAAAGATTGTCAAAATTCCTTCTAGAAAATGGCTTTACAAGAGAGAAAATTGACAACGCACTTTTTCTGAAGAAACGAGGGAGGAACCTGCTTATTGTGCAAGTATATGTTGATGATATCATCTTTGGGGCCACAATCGACTCTCTATGTGAAGAATTTGCAAAACTCATGGGGAGTGAGTTTGAGATTAGCATGATAGGAGAATTAAATTTCTTCTTGGGACTTCAAGTGAAGCAATCTCAAAAGGGAAGATTGATAAGTTAGCAGAAGTACATCAAAGAGCTGCTGAAAAGGTTTGACCTGGAAGAATCAAAGGTTATTTCCCTATTGCCATAGCTACGCATCTAGATATGGACGAACTTGGTTCCCCAGTAAACCAGACCATGTATAGAGGTATCATAGGGTTACTCTTGTATCTCACTATAAGCAGAACATACATTGTGTTCAGCGTGGATCTCTGTGCAAGGTTTCAATCCAATCAAAAAGAATCTCATCTGAAGGCTGCCAAAACAATGTTGAGATATCTTAAGGGAACACAGGACCTGGTTCTCTACTATCTCTCAGGAGACAACTTTGATCTTGTTGGATATGCTGATGCTGATTATGTAATATATCTGGTGGATAGGAAGAGCACATCTGGAATGGTACATTTTCTAGGTTCTTATCTAATATCATGGGGTACAAGGAAGCAAAACTCGGTGGCACTCTCAACTGCAGAAGCAGAATATGTAGTAGCTGCCTCTTGCTGTGCTCAATTGTTGTGGATCAAACATCAGTTGGAAGACTTTAGAGTATTCTATGACTGTGTGTCTCTCCTGTGCGCAATACAAATGCACTAAACATGGCCAAAAATCCACTCCAACATAAGAGGACCAAGAACAAATGTGCGTCATCATTTCCTCAGAGATAACATTGAAAAAAGGCTCATATGTATGAATTTTTGCAGCACTGAAGATCAAATTGCAGACATTTTCACCAAAACCTTGAGCAGAGAATATTTTGAAAGAAATCGCCTTGCACTGGGGTCGATAAAACCCAACTGAGAACCTGGTCCCTCAATGATTGGCTATGAAAGAAATGTACAGGTAAAATTAGCTAAAAGTGTTTTTTTGGCAAAGTCTAACTCATTTATATACTGTTACAAGTAGACACGCATGATGATTATAGAGCTGATGTAGTGCACACTGGTAAAAGGGGCTAAGCTTACACTTGCAATATCCGCCAGGGAACCTGGTTCTCCTAACACGGGTTAGTAGTTTCTCTATTCTCTCATGCACAATTTTGAACGGATAAAAACAATGTCACATCATCAATATGTTAGTTTCTTTCCTTTGCGTCTTTTGAACCGAAACGTCTCACCCGTTGATGAGCGACCCAACTCCCAAAATTGATGCATTTTCTTAACTGGCACCTCATCTATCTTAAATACATCTATCACTCTCACAACTCCTCACATCAAACTTCAAAATTTTCTCTCCCCTCTCTTCAAACCACTAATCCCTCCATTGCGTCCACCATGATTGAAAATCAAGAAAACTTCAGTGTTCTCAGTAACACCCCCATTGAGTCCACACCAGCTGAAACTCCAATATTAAACTCCTCACCCAACACCACCACTAGTCAAAACCCTAGGGAAGAGTCTCCCCCACATTCAATCTCTTCACCTACCCACTCAAGTCGTGGTTCTCATCAGAGCCGCAAAACCTCGACTCCTAAAAGTTCTTGGATACCAGCTCTCTTCTTGTCTCGACGGAAAAACTGGGTGAAAAAGGTAAAGTTGACGAATATGAAAATCAGGAAATCTTCAGTCTCGCTATGGAAGAAGACTCAAGTGCAAACCAAACCGCTGGTCCTGACAATGCTGACTCAATAAAGACAGGTCTTGAGTCCACAAGTAACACTCCACCTTCTGCTGAGTTCTCCATGGAAACACAAGAGAAAGAGGAAATAGAAAACATGCTTCCTATAACTGCTGAAGGGGTTACGTTTTAGGGAGGTGTGGATGGGTCTAAGCCTCAGGGGGAAAAGCCTCAGACCATAGTAGAAGGGAGAGAGCTTGTGCCTATTGAACAGTCGGCACAGGACAATACTACTGGGGTACCTAATGAAGGACCTGATCCCTCCTCGAGGGATCCAACTCAGGGGTCCTCTCAAGAGCCCATGTCAGTATTGATCATGCTCCCTCTCCCTATTTTTATGTTGAGCCTCTGTCTATGGTGGTGCCTGAGATGCAATCTGTATCTGGTGAAGAAAATGGAGAAATTGAAGAAGATTTAGACGATATTACTATTGCTAGCTTTATCCGGGCTAGGCACAAACCAGTTTCAACTCCAGAGTCAACCCCTAAACGACTCACTACAAGCTTGCAAAAGAAGGAGGCTCTTGAGTCTGCTCTTAAGAAAAGTCAAGGCAGTCAAAGGAGGAAGAAATTGGTGAAGGATGGGAAGGTTATAAATGAGAAGGTCGTGCATGTTGTCAATGTGGACGAGGAGGTAGATGAGGAACCTGGTTCCTTGATTCACAAGTGCTCGCAGAAACACTCTCTCTCCAAGTGCAAAAGGAAAACTTCTATGAGTATTGAGAGTTCAAACAAGAGTGATGATGTTGTTTCTAGTGAAATTTTGTTGGAGGAATCTGGTGACAAGATAGTAGAAGAAAGTGGTGGAAAATTTGGTAATAAAGTGGTGGAAGATTTTGGTTAACATGTGTTTGAGCAAACGGTGTCTGCAAAGTCCGTTGAGAAGGGAAAGTCTTCTCGCAAGTCTGTGAAAAGAAAAGTTAATGTCGATGAGGAACCTAGTTCCTCCAAGAAAGCAAAGATTGACGAGTCCCAGAGTTCTGGGAAAGAAAAAGTGAGGAATCAGAAGGTACTATGGGGTCGCACATTTGCCCCTGACATTTTGTAGCTTGCCGGGATATGACAATTGGTGGAAATTTTTGACTTCCAACAATGGACACATTTGTCGCAAATGATGTTCCAAAATTATATGAGGAGGAAGTGCGGAGCTTCTATGTCAACTTCTTCAAAGTTGAGGATGATCACATATGTGTGCTAGTGAATGGGGTTGACATTGTGATGGAATCTACCTTGTTGGGTCAATTCTGGGTGTTCTTGCTGAAGGGTTGTCATCAGTCCAATTCCAACTTTAGGAATGTTATAGTTAAAGACAGGGCAATCCAACAGGGAGAACAGGTGCATAAGAAGGCTCTCCTTCCAGTATATCTGTTACTGTTTGAGATGGTGAACAAAGTGTTGCTTCCCCGTGCTGAAAGGAGATCCATTACCTCCAAAGCTGACTTGGTCCTCATGGAATCCTTAGATGGCTTCACTACTATTAATCCGCCAGGGATCATGCTTGAGCATATGCAAAAAGTGGCAAACTTCGAAGATGGTAACCATGGGCTGCCTTATGGGTTCCTTCTCACCAAGGTTTTCGAGTTCTTCAAGGTCCCTCTAGGATAAGCCAAAGTGGTCACTAAGAAGCAAACTTTCTCCAACACCACTCTCGGAGAATATGAGTGTATTGACAAGGTCGGAGGAGTTGGAAGCACTTATACTATCTCTCAATTGATCCTACGGAGTATATCGGGAAGTTAAAGGCAAGGAACACTATTCTTGAGGGTCAGTCCAGTTAGCTTCAAGAGGCATCTGGTTTCGGTAGTTCTCAAGCTCAGAGGTTGCCCATTTGACTAAGGAGAATGTTGAGCTCAAGAAACAAGTGGAGGACCTGAAAGAAAGACTTCTCAATGAGCAAATGTCAGCAAACGCTCGAATGGATCTAGTCCTCAAAACCCTTGCCCCCTCATCTAAGCCCTCTTTCTCTTGTGCTCCCTAAACAGTGTCCCCTCCACTGTCAAGTTTTTAAGTGTTCGTTTCTTATGACTATTTCTGATGATATTTTTGTGGTTGGTACTTGTTTGTTTTTGAATTTTGGATGGTTGCTGGTCACATTGAAATTGCTCCTACTGCAAAATCCAAATTGGTTAATGCAAGCTTTTCCCCTTTTGCTGTGTATAGAATTGCTCTTTTGTCTCTGTTTTCTATCATGTTTGTGTGCACACAAGTGGCACGAGTTAACCACGCTGGACTTCTTTTTTGCTTTTACTTAGTTTTCTTCTTTTATGATGCCAAAAGAGGAAAGAATATGCATAATTGAATAAATGATATGCACTGATTGAGGGGGAATATTGATTCAAAGGGAACTCAATGGCCTTTTTGGTTCACTATCTAGTTCTTTGTGGCTCTTCGCGGGATTTTCCATTATAAGTTTGTCATCATCAAAACGGGAGAAATTGATTGGTTACATTTACCTTGTTTTATGTTTTGATGATCTTATAAACTTAATGTCAAGAAGCAGATAAGGAACCTGATACACATCCGGTCCACATTCTCAAGCATATGGTAATAACCAGACTTAAGCTGGAGATATTCGTCAGTCTCTCAGAAGTTAAAAAATCAACAAGGGGAACAGATAGATTCCAGTTCCCCTGGTGATCGTACCAGTCAACTCTTCAACAGCTGGAAAGTGATTGCCTGCACACGCAATAGTACAACATAGTGCATCAGTCGACTCCATTGGGAAAGATCTTGTACCTAGGTTTCTTACATCATTTAAGTGATGTCATCAATGTTATATTAAGATTAAACCAATGACAAAACATCACTTGAACACTTAGAGAATTTACTCAAGCACTCCCACAGGGATTGATCATCTGGAAAACGATTCTCAAGTGCATCAAGAACAAAGAACAACATCGTTATGGACCAGTCCCCATATCAAGTTATTCTATGTCCTTAGTAGGGTTGTAACTTGGTCAACGTTCTTACTAGTAATTTCAACTTAGCTTACCTAAAAGCATTGTGTAGGAAACTCTTTGTAAAATCATAAACCCCTGCGTTTGTGTCTTGGCTAGAGTTAGTCAAGTTGTAAAGTCTTTGTAATAGAGGTATTACAAAGTGACTTGTAATATGACTGTTACAAGTTAGTGAGCGATTAAGGAGTTACATCCTAGGTTACAATATGTTGTAATCTAAATATTTTTCTCAGTAGTGAAGTTAAAATTCTACAGGGGTAGGTCGTGATTTTTAATCCCGTGTGTAGGGAATTTTCCACGTAAAAAAACTCTCAGTGTCATTTATTTACTGATGTGTTTGTGCAATCTGTGAAAACTAATAGAGAATCTGGTTTTCTATATAGTTTGGTGGACTCTCGAATTCTATCAGTTTTTTAATTGAACTACCTAGTGTTAATTTTGTGTTTCACTTGTTTTTTTATTGGTTTACTAGTTATTGCCCCCTCCTTGTATCTTTCATGAGTCGAGAGTCATCCGAAAACAACCTCTTTATCTTTAAAATATAGAGGTAAAGTCTGTATACTCACTATACTCTCCGGACATTATTTGTTAGAATATACCTGGTTAATTGTTGTTGTAAGTGCCGCTATAATCTAAAAGTTGGAAAGAATGTCGAAAGTAGCAGTCCAGATCACAATATTGTCGGAGAAGAAAGAGGTGAATGTGAAGTTAAGATAAGATTAGATTATTTTAGACGGTGGCATTATTTTGTCTTATGTGTCATTACTTCAAAACGAAGTGCCTAAAGATTGTATAAGAAGGCACTTTGTGTGTTTTTCTTGGACATTCTTCCTCGAGCAAAGCTTAGGAATTACTAATATCTTGAAAGACCAGCAAACTCAGGACTTTAGATATTTATCTCACGCCTTCCAATGCCAATAAATAGAAGAAAGACTTTAATTGTACACTAACAGCCTAAACAATTTCAAAATAATCTGTACACAAAATTTATTATAGTAACTCACTTACCATATACTTAAAGGATTGATGTTATTAAATAGTGTAAACCTGTAAGCTTCAATATTTTTTTAGGTGATTTAATTGAATGTTTATTTCTTACATAATTAGTGCATAATATTTTAATTGAACTACGTGACTTATGGGAATATCAAATTTTGTGTTTAAAATTTATTTATATTTTTTAACGAATAGAACATATGAGTGTCGACAAAGTGTGTTAATGTCAGATCAGACATGTCACTACGGACCCCTTTAATTCCAAGGGGCATGTGCAACTGAAACTGTTTTATGTACCTGTGCTTAGATTATGCCGTAACCTGTGCTTAGGTTATCTCGTACTTGACTTGTTAAGAAATATAGATTATTACTTCCATCGGTACAAAATAAGTGATTTTTTGGCCTTTTTTTTAGGTCTAAAATAAGTGATTTTTCCATATTTTAGAAATGAATTAATTATTTTTTTTCTACATTGCCCTTGGAGTAAATAATGTTGGAGTATGTGTTAGCAGTATTTATGTGAAGAGATAGTAAAGGTTAATATGGTCAATTTTATTGTTAAATAATATTAAAAAATTTCTTAATCTGTGTGAAAACAGCTAAAAAATCACTTATTTTGGACCGGAGGGAGTAAAAAATAAAAATCCACCCATTTGCCAAAAGAACAGTCCAATGCATAAAGTATCTCGTGTTTATGTAGTGCTCGAAAAAGGATCGCACCTCAAAAGTGTATGATATATGTAGCCTACCATGATACAAGCATCAGTGGCTGATTCCACGACTCGAACCTTGACCTATAGATCACACGGAGCCAACTCGATACAATAAAATAAAAAAGAGAAAAGGCATCTGTTAAATTTCAAAAGTTAATCTTGAAGACGTCGAAGGCCATGTCTTGTGAAACACTCCATCTGTCTCAAATTGTTTGTGTTTTTTTTTGCGCGCCCCTTAAGAAAATATTGGTTAGGAGATTTTTTATTACTATTCTTATTTATGTTTTAAGATATAATTTTTCTCATTGAATGTTTACTTTATTTATGGGTCATATTCATATTCAAGAACAATTAATACCAAAGATAAAATAAAAGAAATAATTAGTTTTATTTTAAACTTCTAAAATGACAAATAATTTGAAATAACAATTTTAAAAATTACGATAAATAATTTGAGACAGAAAAAGTAGTATAACATTTATTACTAAGTTTAGGAACTTATCTCGTTCATTTTATTTTTGTTTGTGTGGGTGTGTATATTTAGAGTGCACTTGTCGATTTATCACTAGCCATATATACTTCTAGTCATGGTAAATTGTGCAATAAGTAAAATCCAATATAATTTTTAGGGTTTGGTGTATGCAGTTGGACTTCATAAGTCGATATTTTTGTCCAAAACACCCTCTGGAAGATCTTTAAATGAATAAAATGTTGGAGACTCAACATTAGTAGTTGGAGCAGTGCCTTCTTTTTGTTTTTAGCTACCTAAGTTTTGGCTCAAAAAATGCTAATAATCTGGCATCTTGTACATTTTTCTTTTCCAGCTTTTGTCTGTTGTATTTCAAATACGATATGATTTGCCCAAATATTAGTCAAGATGCCAAAATGTAACTTTCCTTAAATGTATAGCGATATATGAACCTAGGAATATAAATAGCACTCATAGAGTGAACCAGAGAGAACTTGAATTGCAAAACGCGATTCCAATTCAAAGATTGAAATTCTCCGTGGTATAAAATATTGTTAAGCAAATACTCCCTCCGTTCATTTTAATTTGTCCACTATATTAAAAAAATATTTTTATTTTTACTTATTAATTTTAGCAAATTAAGAAAATATCATATATTTTTTCATGTTTTACCCTTATCATTAATTACTCATTCTACAAATTATTTTTTAATACTTTTCAAATATTATCATCATTATAGGTTAGTTGAGGAAATATTGTGGACAAATAAAAGTGAACGGAGGGAGTAGGTGCCAATTTCTTATATGTGAATGCCATGAATTTTGTATATGATGGTAGACTATAATTTCGTATTTTAGTTGTTTATCGCACTATAATTTACTGCACTTTAATTGAGTTTGAGATCGCTAGTGTTTTGCACTAATTGTGTTTTTTATGCCTTATAGGAGTGATCCGAGCTATGTTGATGTGATGGAATGAATTCAAGATATTCGGGAGTTTTGAAGTCTAAGTAAAAGCCCAAGGATTAAGTTGGGATCGCGTTCGGAGATTAACGGACAATAGAGCACTTAACGAGAGAGACGGAGAATCAAGCAGGGTGTCACCCAAGTGCACTAGCGCGCACTGGGTGCAGAAGTGAGGCAGAATATCATCCAAAGTGCACGGTCATATTCGTGAGCACACTCCCAGGTGCGCGGCCACACATGTCCTCTTCTGGAAAGTGTCCTTATAACGACCCGGCCGGTCGTTTATGTGAGATTAGCCACATTTCCCCTGTTTCTGCTTTGTCATGTATGTCTTAGACTATTTATGTTGTATTTGGTTGGTTGGTTCGGGCTCATAGTGGTCGTGGTGAGAATTTAGACACTTAGTCTCTTAAATTGGCTGAATAGTTAGAAAAGTCAACCGGGGGTTGACTTATAGGCAAACGACCTCGGAATGTGGATCTTATGGATCAGATAGCTTCGTTAGATGATTTGGACTTAGGGGTGTGTTCGGAATATGGTTTTGATTTCCGGAGTATAATTAGGATTGAATTGGCGAAAATGAGTTTTTGGCGATTTCAGGTCGGCAGTGGAAAATAGGCTATCGGGTTCGGAATGGAATTCCGAAAATTGCAACATGTTCGTAGTGTTATTTTGGATGTGCGTGCAAATTTTCAGGTCAATCAGACGTATTTTGGGTAGTTTCGGCATCATTGGCGAAACTTAGAAGTTTTTAAGTTCATAGATTTGAATCCGAGGTGAATTTGGAGTTTTGGCGTTGTTTTGAGTGGTTCGAAGGCTCGACTAAGCTTGAATAAGGTTATGGGATGTGTTGGCGTGTTTGGTTGAGGTCCCGAGGGCCTTGGGTGTGTTTCGGGTGGTTAACGGACCAATTATTGGACTTTGGAGTTGGCAGATTTTGCTGGTGTAAAGGTTCTGGTTTTCTTCTACGCAATCGCGTAAGGATGTTTGCGATCGCGTAGGCTTAGCGGAGGGGTTGTGTGCGTTGTGCTATGAGATCGCAGAAGGGAGGACATGATCGTGTGAGAGGGTGGTCTCTGTGCTTCGCGAACGCGTGGTCAGGTTCGCGTTCGCGTAGAAGGAAGGGAGCGAGTGAGACTGAGATGGTTATGCTTCGCGAACGCGTGAAGAGGTATGCGAACGCGTGTTGTTGAGTCTCAGTGCATCGTGATCACGTGTGGCTGTCTACGATCATGTAGGGTACGTGACGTAGGGTAAGTTTTGGGCAGTGTCACTTTTGTTCTTCGCGATCGCGTGGGTATTTCCGCGATCGCAATGAGTAAAGTACCTAGGCAGAAGCTTTAAATTCAAAATCGTGGGTTTAAGTCCAAAATCATAAAAGCCATTAGAGAGCTCGGGAGAAGGTGAAATTTGAGGAAATTTTTAGTGGAGTTATTGGGGTAAGTATTCTTCACTCACATTTGGTTTAATTTCATGATTTAGTCTTGAATTTCGTCACTTAATTTGAGAAATTAGAGTGAAAATTGGGGGGAAATGGGAGGAAAGTTTGGGAATTTCTTTTGGTGATTTGAATGGGCAATTGAGGTCGGATTTTGATGAATTTAATATGGGTAGACTCGTGAGGGAATAAGGATTCTAGTCTTGTGATTTTTATCAAATTTCGAGACGTGGGCCCGGGGGTCAGGTTTGGCCAATTTCGGAATTTTTGGCTAATTTTCGAATAGGCTTCGTTCCTTAGTATATAATAATGATATAAATCTGATTTTTTGCTAGATTTGGAGAAATCGGATGCCGAGTCTAGAGGCAAAGGCATTGCGGGCTAGGATTTTAGCCGGTTTTGAGGTAAGTAACGTTTCCAAACTTGGTTCTGAGAATTCGAAACCTCAAATTATATGATCTATGACTATAATTAAGGTGACGCACATGCCAAGTGACGGGCGTGCGGGTGTGCACCGTGTGATTTGTGCCCTGGCTCATCCCATGACACCATCTAGTAGCTATTACGGATTGATATCCGCACTTCTATTGATGTGGTTAATGTGAGCATGTTAGAAATCATGTTAAGTACTATGCTAAGGCTTCATGCCGAAAATGCTGAGACCGAGTGGTCGTATATTGCTGTCTCCTTCTGTGTCTTATTGATTTCATATACTCAGTCCTGTCATAGCATATCATATCATGCCCCAATCTCGGTAATTGTTAATTTAGTACATTTATCATTGTTTCGGGCTAGTTCATGCTTCTGTGAGCCCATGAGAGCGAAATTGAAGAGTAATGACTGAGTGAGGCCGAGAAACTGTTATTGAGAGACAGTTATGAGATCGGACTGCACACCGCAGCGATACTCTGATGATTTCTTCATTGGCTTGTTATAGCGCTTGGGCTAATAGGAGCCCCTCCGGAGTCTTTACACCCCCAGTGAGCGCATTGATATTTGAGGGATGGATCTTCCCTAGAAATGGATCTTGTCTGAAGTTGATGATATGTGAGGGATGGATCGTCCCTGGACATGGATCTTGTCTGAGTGTGGTATTTCGGAGATGGATCTTCTTCGTGGGGTGGATTGGCCCTTTTTCCTCAGTACTGAGTGACTACGGTCACCGGTGTTTATGCATATTCCGGGATGGATCTTCCCTGGGCCTGAGAGTCATATATAGTACTGAGTGGACTTCTATGGGAGAGTTGTGAGCACTATGTGCATTTCCACACGGTTGATATGTTGGCATGTAGAGCATATTGAGATATATCTGGCATATTCTGTTGTTATTTTCCTGATGAACTGTGAACATGTCTAATTTTTGTACGTTGTCTTATTTAATTGCTGAGGTTTAGTCTGTCACTACCTCTCAACCCATAATTTGGGTTCGTTACTTCTGAGTTCGTGTACTCACGTTACCCCCTGCACCTCGTGTGCAGATCCAGGTACATCGGGACCCGGTAGTAGTTGCTGAGTGGTTGTCAGAGTTTTTTCCGGAGTCGTCGAGGTAGCAGCTAGCGATCGCAGCCTCGTCTTCTCCTTCCTTATCTCCTGTCGTATTTTTATTATTTCAGACTATGTTGTCTATTTTGTATTTTGACATTCTTATGTTGTAGTAGCCCATGACTCGATGACACTAGATCTGGGTTCGGGTTTTCTCTTACTTATGTTTTCAATGATGATTAAACTCTTAAATGCTTTATAAATACGAGACTCTTGATACAAATATAGTGGTCTTTCTGAAAATAACTTTTAACAAATGAAATGTGTGGCTTGCCTGATTTCACGATAGGTTCCATCACGACTAGGTATTTTGGGGTCGTGACAGTCCTATTTCACAAAGGACAAGGTGTGTTCGTTTGGTCCCGACCCTGTTTGGAATATATATACATGGAGAAATGGTATTTGGACTTTTGAAATACTTTAGACCTAAGGAGGCTAAGGAGAAGCGGGAGAAGCAAGAGCACAAGGATTTCATCATTCAATCCTCACTCAAGACAAGAGTTTCGATCGTTTTATGTTTTCCTTTAACTTAAACTTATTTATGATGAAACTCAATCTCTATGGAGTAGTTCTCTTTAGCGATTGATGGATTTGGTGTATTGATATTTGTTTGTGGATATTAACTTTAGTTTTTATGTATTGAATTGTTTTGGGTGCTTTAACTGTTGCATCTATATTCACATGTTCATGTAATCGAAAGGGGCATAACTTGTGATGTTTTTGCATTATCTTGTTGGTTGAATTCATTGATTCTTCATAGTAATCGAAAGAGGCTAGTTGAATTATTGGTTAGACCTAGTTAGGAGGATAATCAAAAGAGGTAATCCTAAAAGACCAATCCACTACGAATTCTTGCATATCTTCACCGAGCTTAACTTAGTTCATATTGTGAGGTTGAGACTTAATTGATAGAGGGGTTTCTATTGAACGTTTGAACTAATAATTGATTGAATTGGACAGACTCACTTGAACCTTTTAAGTGAACCCATATTTTCTTCATTGATATTTTCTTTCCTTACTCTTGTTGCGGTTGTCGTTAGCCAATAGTTTAGACTCTTAGTTAAATTTTAGTTTTAAATCACACAAATCTATTATTGATCATGTTAGATAGCAATCAAGTTATAAACTACGCAAATACTGTTTAACTCCAATCCCTGTGGATACGATATTTATTATACTATATTCGACTAGCGAGCATCTTTAACTGTGTATTTTGCGCTCGTCAATTTTGGTGTTGTAGCCGGGGATTGGAAATCAATAGTGTTTGAAATAGTTTGTAGTGCTAATTCAAGAATTTTTCGTTTTTTTTCTCTTTTTACGTTTGGTGTTCCTTGACTGTGAGCAGACTACATGTTAGATTGGCGCATGACTCGATCCTCTGGGAAGGAAGTTCTACCTTACGAACCAGAAATTGAGAAACAACTGTTACAGCTGAGAAAGGAAATAAATCTCCCCGAGAATGGAGAGAAGGTTGGGCAATCCTCAACCAAAGAAATTATGGCTGGAGATGTTGATAATTTTGATTTGGTTGAAAGAGAGGAATCCCGGCAAAGAGTAAAAATAGCAAGGGATGTTGAGGAAACATCTCTTTGAAATGCATAACTTGTCTATGAAGAGGAGAGGGCTCGGGGAATTGCTCAGAATCAACCTGTGTGTGCAGACCAGTTCGGAAACATAGCTCCCGGTGTTGAGAGACCACTTGGAGATTATGCTAGACCGGTCTACAACCAAGGCTTGTCAAGTGTAAGGCCACTTCCAGTTGCAGCTAACAATTTTTGAGTTAAAGCAAGGGTTGCTCTAAACATTTCAAAACAGTCGTGTCTTCAGAGGAAAGATGAACGAAGATCCAAACCATCATCTGATGGACTTCGAGGAGATTATGAACACCTTTCAATACAATGGTGTGTCACAAGATGCAGTTTACTTAAGGGCATTCCCCTTAAATCTCAAAAACGATGCAAAGCACTAGCTTGAGAGCTTGCCTAATGGATCGAATGGGACATGGGATGAGATGACCAGAAAATTTCTTGACAAATATTTATCATCGGCAAAGACGGGCAAGTTTAGAAGATAAATCCATAACTTTTGCTAGAACGGGACTAAAACTGTGTTTGAAGCTTAGGAGAGGTTTAAGGATATAGTGCAAAAGTGGCAACATAGCGGAATCTAACTCTGGATGTAACTCCAAGATTTTTGGGATAGATTGACACCAACCTCACACAGGACATTGAGCAATACAGCTGGAGGCCCGTTGATTAAAAAGACTCCAGAAGAGATAGTCACAATTCTAGATGAGTTATCTGAGGATGCAAATCAGTGGCCCTCTGAAATTGCAGAAAGAAGAAGATCACTGTTGTTCATCAAGTTGACGCTAACACATCGGTGCAGGTACGGCTTGATTCCATGGACAAGGAAATAAGGAATTTGACCTTAGCTTCAATTGAGGAAGTTAATGTTGTTGGGAATTATAACTTCAATGCAATGGGTCAGAAGCACCCCGGCTTTTCATAGAGTTCACCTGGGGGTACTACAAATGCATGGCAACAAAATAATCCAAACTTCAAGGGAAAGGAGCTCCTAGTTTTGTTAATCAACCGAGGCTACAGTTCCCACCTCAACATTCCACGCAGCCTGGGCTAGAAGATCTAATGAAGTAATTCATTGTCAAGACAGAGGAGAGGTTAGATGCTCATGGGGCAGCTATCAAAGAACTTGGCACTGGTTTGCAAAATTTGGAGAAGCAAGTAGGACAATTGTAACTGTAATGTCTGAGAGAATCTGATAGACTCTACCAACTGATACTGAAAGGAATCCCAAAGAAACGGTAAATGTTGTTACCTTGAGAAGCGGTCAAGTGTTGAAAGATCCCATTCCGGTCCAAAAAGAGTGTGAACCTGAAAACGAAATTGGGGAGAAGCTGAAAAATGAAGTTGATAAGAAGAAGAAAGGCAAGAAAGGATCTGATAAAAAGAAGAAAGAGGAAACTTCAAGAAGGGAGGAATCTAAAGAGAGCGAGCATATGCCTGCTCTACTGTTTCCCCAGAAGCTATATAGAGAAAATCTGGACAAGCAGTTTGAGAAATTTCTAGATATGCTGAGACAGGTTAAGATAAAATTGTCATTCACAAAAGTGCTCTCACAAATTCCAGCTTATGCAAAATTCTTGAAGGAGATCCTTACAAAGAAAAGGAAGATAGAGGAGACATCAGTAGTCAAGCTCACAGAGCATTGCAGCGCAATCTTGCAAAACAAATTCCCACAAAAGTGTGGAGATCCGGAGAGTTTTCTATACCTTGCTCGTTAGGAACTCTTAATTTGATAAATCTTTATGTGGTTCTAGTGCCTCAATTAATTTAATGCCTTTGTCTATTTAAACGAAGCTGGAGAATGAGATTGGACAGATGTCCACACCAATATCCTTGCAGCTGGCCGACCAAACTACTTTGTCAAGATCTGCATCAAAATGCGGACGGCACACAGAATTTTGCGGCCACAGAACCCCCGAAAGGGCAATTTTGTTCGATAATTTCAGATGTGTATAAATAGTCGTTTTTGGCAAAATTAGGTTAAGTTTGAACATTTGAAAGTTGGGAGCCGTTTTTATTTACTGCTTTAATAAATTTTATGATAACATGTCTATTTTACTTTGGAATTTAATATCTTTATCATTTAATATGAGTTTAATCATCTTTTCTTATTTAATTTCTTCATTTCCATCTTTGAGTAGCTAAATTTCTAGCTAGGGTTGTGACCCAACTCTAGTATGGGTACCTAAATGGGTGTTTGATTTAGGTCTTGTTTATGGTTGGATGTATAATATTTAGCCTAGTTATTGCTTTAATTGTAAAATTAATGTTTGCAAACATTGATTCAAGCCTATTTGACTTAGTCTGTACTTGAGAAAGAGAGACTAGGTCTAGGAAAACTTGGCTAACAAGAAATTGGGATGAACTCAAAAAATTGATAATCCCAATTAAAGGGTTGAATATAGATATAGTAAAACACGACTTGAGCATCTATCAACTGTTTTGTGAATTACCCATTTGGATTTGAGAAAGCCAAATTGGGCAAAACTACTCTATTACCGAGAGGTATTGAGTGGGTAATTGTGTGTTGATTTCTATATTACACCACGACCAACAAAACCCGCTCTAAAGCCCACAACCCGTTAGGCAAACACCTAGGTGGAAGTCACAGCCCTATATCTTTTACAAAATTGAAAAACAACACCACAAATATCATTCTCTAGCTTTACATTTGCAAATAGTAGCATAATTTTGAAGTAGACTAAAACAACAAAGTATGTGGAAGTGCATCTTGGACACGTTATACGCTTAGTCCGAGTATATACCTAATCCCATCTACGCTCCCTATGGAATCCATCCCGACTCCAAGTTGGGTAATTATAATTGCATCGACCCGTTCACAACCCCAAACTGTGGTGTGAACTTGGGCGACATCAAGGTGTATTCCAAGAAGGCTGAGAACAAGTTGTCTTCATGGATGTGTGCACTAGTTCGGGCGAGAAAAATGGAACCCGACTTCGACTCAGACCCGGACTAGAGATTCAGGGAAGTTTCTTCTACCTTATCCTTTTTAATTGTGTGTCATGGGGGCATGACACAACTTAAAGTGTGGCGTAGGGGGATAATTATATGTTGTATGTATATGTGTTAGTTTTTGTTGTTTTAGTGGTTAGAAAATTGAAAACAAAACCATAAAAATTGAAAAAAAATCAATTTTCCTCGACGATGAATATCATTCGACAGATTTCTTTAGGGAGTAAAGTCGAAAGGAAAAGACAAAAAGATTTTCTTTTGTAGTTAGTGTATTAATTTTCCCTTGATTTTTCTTTGTGTCGCGGTTCTTTTCCAAGGGTTTTGTTTGAACGGGTGTAGTTAGTTTTTATATTTTTTTGGAGTAGGAAACCTTGTGCTATGATTTGAAATGGAAGAAATATATCTTGACTCTATCATGCCTTGAGAATGGTGAGTGCTTTACTTGTGACACTTAGGCTCAGGTTTTGACTCTTCCATAAGTACTTTAATTTGTATAAGTTTAGCTTTGCATAAATGCTTTGACTAGTGTGTCTTGGTGAATCCAATCCTGAGTGAGTTATATGCCATGTGTGTGTTAGGTTTGTGTGCATTGCATTTGATGTCTAGAACTTTCGTTGTGTGTTTGCAAAGCGAAATAGGAGTTTTGTTCAGTCTTGAAAGTGATATAGGCATTTCTTTGTTGAGCTAGTCTTATGCTATTACTCACCAAATTGTCTTGTATCGTAGTTAATCCCGTTAAGCCTGTAATCATGTTTCTTTGGCAACCATATTATATGTCTTACCCTTTTGTTGGAATTGACCGTATATTTGAACCATCTACCTCTCGTGAGCACTTAAAGTTGTTATTAACTTTGTAAAAGTTGAAGTGTGGGGTGTTGATGTTTGGCTTGAGTGGAACTATTGAAATAAGGAAGAAAGCGAATTATTTTGAAAAAGTAAAAGCCACTTAAATTGAAAAGGAAAAATATTATAGTAGTATTGTTGTGAAAATTATGCGTTGATAAGTGGTAACTCTTGATGTTATTGTACTTAAAGAAATTGGGAGTTAATGTATATTGATGTGAAGGTGGAGTTTTGGTTTGACATAAGTGTGGGGTTATGAATGAAATGTATGTATTAAAGTGCTTAGGGAGGTTAGTCACTATTATATCTAAATGTATCTTACCCATCCCACAGCTTACATTACAACCAATTAAAATCCTACTTGATCCTCGACTGAATGAACTCAATTAGTGGAGTAGTACACTACGGGCAAGACTATGGTTCATCTTTTGTGGCATGTGAATGTTCTTTCTGAGAGTGAGTGAATTTTTTCTATCTTAAGTGCCTAATCATTCTTAAAGTCTATTGTTTGTGGAACTTCTCTCAATTATTGTGTGAGGGCACTTGGTTCATGAAGGAAAGGTAATGCTTGACCTCCGTGTTAGAGTACTTAAGAAAGTTATGAATAATGCATGGTACTTTTGAATCAAAGGTTGAGGCTAGGATGTTACAATATTGTGCTTAATCTATTTTAAAATTCTTGTATGATGAGTTATGAGAGTTGATTAAAAATGTCGTCTCATTATGAAGTGTAGTTTGATTACTCGAGGACGAGCAATTGTTTAAGTGTGGGGTGTTGATGGTAGGCTATAATTACGTGTTTTAGTTGCTTATCGCTCTCTAATTTACTACACTTTAATTGAATCTGAGCTTTATCGTTATTATTTTGCACTAATTGTATGTTTTATGCATTGTAGGAGTGATTTCGAGCGATGCAAATGTGATGGAATGAATTCAAGCTATTCGAGAGCTTTGAAGTCTGAGTAAAAGCCAAGGATTAAGTTGGGATCGTATTTTGGGATCAACGGACAATACGACACTTAACGAGAAAGGCGGAGAATCGAGCAGGAAGTCACCTAGATGCGCGAGCGTAGGGCACATAAGTGTGGCAGAATACCATCCAAAGTGCGCGGCCACTCACCCTATGCCGGAAAGAGTCCTATTTCGCGAAGTAGAAGGTGTGTTCGTTTTGACCCGACCCTAATTGGTATATATACATAGAAAAATGATATTTTGTGGATTATTGACATACTAGAGACCTAAGGAGAAGTGGGAGAAGCAAGAGCACAAGTGTTTCATAATTCAATCCTCGCTCAAGACAAGAGTTTGGATCGTTATATGTTTTCCTTTAACTTAAACTTATATATGATGAATTACTCCATCTCTATGGAGTAGTTTTCTTTAGAGATTGATTGATTTGGTGTATTGATATTTTTTTTGTGGATATTAACTCTAGTTTTTATGTATTGAATCTTTTTGGGTACTTTAATTGTTGCATCTATATTCACATGTTCATGTAATCGAAAGAGGCATGACTTGTGATGTTTTTGCATTATCTTGTTGGTTGAATTCATTGATTCTTCGTATTAATCAAAAGAGGCTAGTTGAATTATTTATTAGACCTAGTTAGGAGGATAATCGGAAGAAGTACTCCTAAAAGACCAATCCACTACGAATGCTTGCATATCTTCACCGAGCTTAACTTAGTTCATATTGTGAGGTTGAGACTTAATCGAGAGAGGAGTTTCTACTGAACATTTGAACTAATAATTGAGTGAATTTGAGAGACTTACTTGAACCTTAGAAGTGAATGTCACGATCCGAAATCCCACCTTTAGGACCGTGACTGCGTCTAACGTTGAACCCCCTAGACAAGCCAACGTACACAACACTTTGACATTTATTAAAAAAACAACGTAACAGTAATAAAGCCAATTAACCTTCCAACCTCTACTGGAATGTCTCAATTCCCTTAACTTTCAGCCTTTACCGAACGTTTCCAAATCACTTCAAAAGTTTTTACAGCAGAAAAGTAATAATATTCCCAAAATGAATAATGAAATGATAAAGGTAACAACATCGCAAATATCCCAAAACCGGGGTGTCACAACCTCACGAACTAACTAACTGAGTGCTAAATACAAAGTCTGAAAGAAATACATAATTGTCTTGGAACTAGAAGAAAAAGGCAAGACAACGAGGAAATCCAAATGTAGGAAAGACACCAAGGCCCACGAACGCCAGCGGGTATACCTTGAAGCTCTGGGTGGACTGAAGGTGACTCCCTCAATGCGGTCCACTGGGTCCGGATGCGGGATCTGCACAACATTAAGAAGTGCAGTGTAGCATCAGTACAACCGACCCCATGTACTGAGTAAGTGCCGAGCCTAACCTCGGCCGAAGTAGTGACGAGGCTAGACTTGACATTAACGATAACCTGTCCTATTCTACAGCAGGTAACAGGAAATAACACAAGGCAGGAGATAAACCGGCAAGTAGGGGATACGGGAGCAGTAAACGGGGGGAACAAGTGAAATAAAAAAGTCACATTGACAGGTAGAAGTGATCCAGAGAAACAATCCAACATAATCGACCACGAAACAATATAAATGTC
>ML255154.1:0-22170 GCA_005239495.1 Nicotiana undulata
GCGACTCTGAATAAATAAAATAATCCCATTTCGATAATGTCACTTTAATTGAAAAAACTCCCTCATTACTCTTACCAGGGTAGTGGAAAAAGGAGGTGTGACAATGTTTCTCTAGCGTAGTTTAGTCTACTCACGTAACTTTGGTTTATTTTTTGTAAGCATTATTAGGGGATATCAAACATTCAAAACTTTTTAGCAAGCAATTCTCTGTACTGGTGTCTCTACCCCTTGACAGTGCGTTGCCTTCTTTGTAATAGCTTTCATTATTGCAATCAAGCTTTTATTCAAATCTCATTTCTGTTCTCTCAAATTGTTGTCATTGGTTTTCCCACACGGCACTAACAATCTCGTCTAGCGTGTGGCGAGGACCTCATTTGGCGGACAACAATCACCCTGACATCGGTTTCTTAGCCTTACGTCGCCCTTCCAAAGAATCTCAGGAAGGCGCCGCGTAACAGTATGCTTGGAAGGGCTTAAAATTTGGTCAAACTATTTTTTAAGCATTTAACTTGTGGAAGTATTTGGCAATAAAAAAATGGCTTAAACAAAGTTAAATAAAAAAGCCAAAACTAATAAGTTGAAAAATCTAATTTTTTCGAAATTGGCTTAAAAGCCATATTGCTTTGATCAAGAATATTACATTCTTATCTCTTATAATTTTTTTTAATCCCGAAATTACCCCTCATTAGAAAACACAAACATACTATCTCCCTCTCGCCCCGACCAACAACCCCTCGTTCCATTCACCTCCACAATTCCAAGCGATGGATTAATTAATCAAAGAAGAAGAACAAGGCAAAAAAGCAACCTCTCGTAACATACCTTGCAAAGAAGCAAGAACTTGAAGCTGCAAAGAAGAAGAATGCTGAGAACCGAAACTAATCTACAACATGGCATAACAGTACTCAAAGGAGTGTGAGGAGCACGAGAAGGAGTTTACTCGTTTGAAACGTGAGGCTAGGTTGAAGGGCGGTTTCTATATGGATTTTGGGATAGCTTCCGCCGCCGGCACTGGCCACCTCTATTGCTACTTGATCATTGCCAACTTTAAGGATATTTCAGTCATTTTAACAAGAAAAAGTGCTTACCAGCAGTTGTTTACCGAATACTTCGTCAGCTTTTTTTCCAGTTTCAGCACTTTTATCCATACATGTAACTACTTATTTATAAAACAAGTTCCAGCACTTATAAAGGGATTTTAAGCACTTAACTTAAAAACTATTTTTTTAAGCCAGTCCAAACTAGCTCCAAGCATATGCTTAATATATGAAAATGAGAAAGTGAAGGTGGAGAAGAAAAAAGAAGATAAAAATTCAAAAGAAAGGGCCCGCCAAAAATTATTAGTCACTAATTGTTTACCTAAAAATACGAGTAACAATTAAACTTGTAATGTGGTGATAAGGATATGTGATCTGATTCAATGCCAGTTAATAAATGACTGAATAAATAAATAAGTGAATTAAAATAATTGAGATGGATCAAACCAGTGTCGTTTGCAAGTTATCGACCTCGGTTTGGAATAGGCTCGAGATCAAACGTTAAGAACAACAAGAACAAATAAGAACAATAGAGAATTATAAGCGAGCAAAAGAGCAGAGTGTTTGTATTTCTCCGTAAATATTCATATGATGGTTACAAATGAATGGGGTTCCTCTTTATATAGTAGAGGAATCCTAAATAAGGTATAACTCTAATTTCGGAAGCAAAATACGTTATTGATATCAATAACCGTTAACGATTCTGCCAATCCCGGGATTCCCGCCGAGATTGGTGGTCGATTGCGGATATCTCGTTATTCCGTTACTTCGATGTCGATCTAGCCCAATCTCGATCCTTCAGTCTCCGTGTTTCTCGAGCTCGAGCTTGCATCGATACAGACTTAATCTCGAGGCAGACCCTCGAGCCCATAAAATCAGGCGTGGTCGATTTTAACCGTATACAAATAGCCCTCGTATTTCTTAGAATGAAATGATAAGAAACGATTTGAGCATCGATTCTCCTATACCTCGATCGTGACGTCGTCTCCATGACGTAAGCGGTGGATGTGACCGGAACGTCCCGCGGTTCGGTTCCCAAAAAACTATCAATGCATGTCAGTCGTCGGTCGGCCACTAGTGATACCGAACCGTCATCGTAAGCCTATAAATACCACCTCTTTAGCTTATTTAAACTTTACTTTCCTTTGATCATAAACTCTTGAGTTCCCAATCCTCCTTATCTTTCTCTCATCGCCGCTTATTACACCACCATTGTTTTTACCGGAGCCACCAATTTTACATCTTCTATGTCACGACCCAAATTCCCAACCTTAGGGATCGTGATGGCGCCTAACACCACACATTCTAGGCAATCCAATGTTAGAACTCGATTAACTACTTCGCATTATTTATCCGTTTAAACATAATAAAATAATCTAAAGTAAACTGAATCTATTAGCTTTTAATGAATGATTCCAAATGTAATTAATTAAACCGAGCCACGAAACTAATCATATAAATAAATCTAGAACTACCCCAGAGTCTGGTGTCACAACTCACGAACTACTAAACAATACTATAAATAATTGGATGAAAGAAATAATGTAATTCTTCTGAATATAATAAAACAACGTTATGAAAATAGGAGAAGACTCTCGGGATCTGCGAACGGCGGCAGATACACCTCGTGTCTCCAAATAAACGAATAGCCGCTCTAAATATCTCTACTGCTGGTCGGTACATGAATATGCACAAAAGAGTGCAGAGTGTAGTATCAGTACAACCGAACCCATGTACTGAGTAAGTGCAGAGCCTAACCTCGATGAAGTAGTGACGAGGTTACGGCAGGACATTTACAACATATAACCTGTGACAATAATATATACAATAACGCAATAAAACAACTCTACACGAACAAGAAAAATATAACTTAGACAATAAATATAAAGCAAGAAGGAATTCTAAACAAATAATTAAGTACTGCAACATATAAAATAACTTAGCCGCCTTTTCCAGACCTCAACTATAACCAACTCTAAAATAATTTCCAAGTTTCCAAACTTTAACTTTAAATAAAAATTAGTGAAAAATAGTAAAAATAAAATAGTAAGTTTCCAAATCTTTGTTTTTCTTTGAAAATTAGTAAAAATATAAATGTCCTCCCTTATCGCTCCTTGTTGCGGCGTGCAACCCGCTCCCACCTGTCCACCCTTCTTGCTCCTCCCTAAATATATCACCCTTATTGCTCCTGTTGCGGCGTGCAATCCGATCTCACCTGCCCACCCTTATCACTCCTTGTTGCGGCGCGCAACCCGCTCAGACCAGACATATCATATCAATTTATTCATAAATTTCATAATTCAGGCCAAGCCTTTCACAATACTTTTATTTCCACAATTTCAAACAGAAAACAATATAGCTCGTAAGCTTTAACCAATATCATTTCACAATAAAACCAACCAGAATATATGTAAACACCGTAACGTTGTCAACCCAGCTCAGTCTTTATATACCATGATAGAATCAAGAGAACAGTCAACACTTTTAACACACTTACAACAACAATTGGAAATAAATCAATGAAACCCAATAACCACGCGTACCCCAACAATTACGAAACGGTTAAACTGCATTTCTCATAACTTCCTCAATATTATCAAAACGAAACCAACATGAACGTAAATATATATATATATATATACACATACACACACACACATCGTAAAAACAATGACAAACCGCAACCATTTTGTACCACAAGGGAACCAGATACACAACCAATACTCTTTCCAAAATAACCACAACAACATTTAACAACAAATAACAAGGCAAAGTAGTCATAGAAACAATAATGAACACAGAACAATTAAGACAATAATCAATTAAGTTGGGAACGGGAAAGAGATCATGCTTAACAGGCAATTTGGTGGTGCATAGATACTCTTCACCTCACATATACACCACACACATGCATTTCACATAGAAAACAAGTGGGGATTCATATTCCCTCAAGTCAAAGTTAGACCAAACACTTACCTCAATTTCGCAGGCCACTCACAACTCAATTATAGCTTTTCCTTTAGAATCTTGCTCTAACTTGCTCGAATCTAATCATAATTAACTCAATATCATTAATTAAGGCTAAAGGAACTAACTTTATTGAAAATTATAATTTTTTCTAAGTTTTTTAAAAAAAAGTAAAAACCCGACCCCGGGTCCGCTTGGTCTAAACTCGGGGTTCATACCAAATTACCTTTACCCATTCACCCACGAACCCAAATATACAATTAGTTTTGAAAGCCAACCTCAATTTGAGATAAAGATTCGATTTTTACAAAATTCCCTAATTCTATCCAAACCCTCAATTTTTACCCAATGAAAATTCTTAATTTTTGATTTAAAAGTGACGAAAAACAATGAGTAATTGAAAGTTTAAAGTTTAGAATTGATTACCTATGACTTGTGGATTATATTTGGTGAAGAAATTCGTTCCTAGGGCTGTGGGGTTCGAAAATTTGAAGAAGAAGAAGTCTGCCCATTTTATATATTTTTTTTCTGCCAGCTATTTTGCCTCGTTTATCATGCCAAACGATCCCGAAACTCGATTTTTATGTGTCTAATGGATTTCTTGTGAAATTCTAGTCAAGTTAGGCTTTTGAATCACTCCATTTGACCTTATAACAGAGGAGATATGTAGGTTTTAATATTTGCAAATAGTGTAGATTTTTAATACGCCGTCAGTGGTAATTTCGTAATTAACCTGAAAAAGCTGGCAACCTTAGTAAAATGACCATAAAATCCTCATACGATGTCCAAATTCGATGATTCTTTTTGCTACGGGTCCTTAATTACGATACGGATCTAATACTTCATTCAAAATAGAAATCGGATCTCGTTCTTTCAATATGATATCATTTATGCTTGAAGAAACGACGTCGAAGCATAAGAAAGAACGAGCGCAACACAACCCAAACCTATTTGAAACTCTCCCGAGCCCTCGGGGCTCTAAACAAAACATGCACGCAAGTCTAAAAGCATCATACAGACTTGCTAGTGCGATCAAATCATGAAAATAACATGTAAAACTATGAATTAAACCTCAAAACTCATCATTTTCATGAAGAACACTTAAAGTTCATAACTTTTCAACCGAATGTCCGAATCACGTCAAACGAACTCCATTTTTACCAAATTTCACAGTAAACCTTTAAATACTATAACAAATCTGTACTGGGCTCCGGAACTAAAATACGGGCCCGATACCAATGGTTTCAAACATTAATTCTTTTCTTTATTTCATTAATATTTCAGAAAAACAATTTCTTTCAAAAAATGATTTCTAAGGCTTGGGACCTCGGAATTCATTTCCGGGCATACGCCCGAGTCCCATATTTTACTGCGGACCTCCCGGGATCATCGGAACACAGATCCGGGTCCGTTTACTCAAAATATTGACCAAAGTCAACTATAATCAAATTTAAATTCTAGAAATCACTATTTCTCATATTTTCACATAAAAGCTTTCCGGTTTCATGCCCGGACTGTGCACGTAAATTGATGTATTTAAAATTAGTATTTTTATGGCTATTAAGCATGGAACAAAGTCTAAATTTATAAAATGACCCCTTGGGTCATCACAATCTCCACCTCTAAAACACACGTTCATCCTCGAACGGACATAGAAAGTTACCTAAATTGGCAAACAAGTGTGGATATCTACTCTGCATGTCCGACTCGGACTCCCAAGTAGCTGACTCAACGGGCTGGCATTTCCACTGCACTCGAACTGAAGGATAACTCTTAGACCTCAACTGACGAATATGCCGGTCTAAAATGGCTACCGGCTCCTCCTCATAAGTCAAGTCTTTGTCCAATTGGACAGAGCTGAAATCTAACACGTGGGATGGGTCACCATGATATTTCCGGAGCATAGACACATGGAATACCGGATGAACTGAGTATAACCCTAGAGGCAACGCAAGTCTATAAGCTACCTCCCCCACTCTATCAAGAATCTCAAACAGCCCAATATACCTAGGGCTCAACTTACCCTTCTTCCCAAATATCAGAACACCCTTCATGGGCGACACACGAAGCAATACTCTCTCTCTTACCATGAATGTCACATCACGCACCTTACGATCGGCATAACTCTTTTGCCTAGACTGAGCTACACGAAGTCTCCCCTAGATAATCTTGACCTTATCTAAGGCCTTATGAACTAAGTCTGTACCCAATAACCGAGCCTCTCCCGGCTCAAACCATCCAACTGGCGATCTACACCGTCTACCATATAATGCCTCGTAAGGAGCCATCTGAATGCTCCACTGATAACTATTATTATAGGCAAACTCCGCTAACGGCAAGAACTGATCCTAAGAACCTCCAAAGTCAATAACACAAGCGCGGAGCATATCTTCTAAAATTTGAATAGTATGCTCGGACTGCCCGTCCGTCTAAGGATGAAATACTGTACTCAACTAAACTCGGGTACCCAACTCACGCTGAACTGCCCTCCAAAAGTGCAAGGTAAATTACGTACCCCGATCAGAAATGATAGACACGGGCACCCTATGAAGGCGAACTATCTCCCGAATATATAACTCAACCAAGCTCCGAAGTATAAGTACTTGCCACTGGAATGAAATTTGCTGATTTAGTTAGCCTATCCATAATAACCCAAACCGCGTCGAACTTCCTCTGAGTCCGTGGGAGCCCAACAACAAAGTTCATAGTCATACACTCCCACTTTCACTCAAGAATCTCTATCTGATGAAGCAAACCACCGAGTCTCTGATGCTCATACTTTACCTGCTGACAATTTAAGCAACGCGCCACATACGCAACAATGTCCCTTTTCATCATTCTCCACCAATAATGCTGCCTCAAATCTTGGTACATTTTTGCTGCCCCTGGGTGAATAGAATACTTAGAACTGTGAGCCTCCTCAAGGACCAACTCACGAAGGACATCAACATTAAGCACACATAAACGACCCTACATCCTCAAAACACCATCATCTCCAACTGTAACCTGCTTGGCATCACCATGCCGAACTGTGTCCCTAAGGACCGCCAAATGTGGTTCATCATCCTCCCGCTCCCGGATACGCTCAATTAGAGAAGACCAAGTGACTATACAAGCTAGAACACTGTTGGGCGAAATATCCAACCTCACGAACTGATTAGCCAACGTCTGAATGTCTGAAGCCAACGGTCTCTCACCAACTTGAATATACGCAAGGCTGCCCATACTCACCACCTTCCTACTCAATGCACCGGCCACCACGTTGGCCTTCCCCGAATGATATAATGTGGTGACATCATAATCCTTCAGTTACTATAACCATCTCAGCTGCCTCAAATTTAGATCTTTTTGCTCGAATAAATACTAGAGACTACGATGGTCAGTGAAAACCTCACACATAGTGCCTCCAAATTTTCAATGCATGAACAATGGCTGCCAACTCTAAGTCATGAATCGAATAATTATTCTCATGGACTTTCAACTGTCGAGATGCATATGCAATCACCTTGCCATCTTACATTAATATTGCGCCAAGTCCAATACGAGATGCATCACAATACACCGTGAGAGAACCTGAACCTGATGGTAACAACAACATTGGTGCTGAAGTGAAGGAAAATATTAAGTTTCTGAAAGTTCAACCCACACTCGCCTGACCATTCAAATGGAACATCTTTTCGGCTCAATATGCTCTTAATAGTTGTTCATAGTCACTTACAGAATCCTCAAACAACTTCATGTTAACAATAATCTCCTCTCAAACCTTCACAATACTGATAACGAGATGCGATTCATGAATACCTCATAATTATATACCCGAATTAACGTGTCTCATTTAACGCCACACGGGCGGCACATACCTCGGAGATCAAAGCTCAATAATTATAACACGGATTTGGCAAATTATGCACAGTTAATTAATTGATTTATTTCTTTATTTCTTTATTTAAGTATTATTAGTATTAATTTTATTATTAATTATTCATTCATTATTATGATTATTATCATCATTTTATACATAAATTGTTGAATAAGCCTAACATGCATGACTCCCTACCAGTACTATAGTAAAATTTTAATTCACAAGGGAGAATTTAAACACAAGGATTTCCATCACAAGGACCTCGTCCTTACATAACTTCCACCGCCGCTCGTATGCCGATTTAAACATCTCAAATCATATTAAAATGCGAGGATCTCGTCCTTAATTCTGAATCACAAGCAACATGTGTATCGTGCCAATCGAAACATTCTGTTTCCTTCCTTTAAATATTTTCCGTTAAACAAAACTACAACACGTAATGATAGACGCAGTTATCTCCATAGAATTTCTCAATACAAGTATTCACATAAGTAGATTTGTGAGTTACGAAGCTCACCCGAGAGTGATCATATTAGAAGAATCTTATTAGTTACGCATAACCGTATTATGTTCAGGGAATCATTACTTTATACTAATTAGAGATTGTTCTTGTAATGACACCATTTAATGTAACGACCTCAGCCATACCATAGAAAATATATCAACAGGCTGGGTCTCCACCTCTAGGAGTTTGACCTCCACCTTCGACATGTAAGTTGAGTTGTAACTGAAATGGGACATGTAGCTTGAGTGCTTTGATGGAATATGACTCTCCCAATGTCACAACCCAAATTTCTAACTCATGTCGTGATAGCGCCCAATACCAGAGTCAGGCAAGCCAACACTTGTTTACTAACAATGTTACCTTACTTAATAAGATGTTCAAATACTTGCCAAGTTTTAAGTTTAAAAATCATTAAAGAAAGCGGATAAACGAGGCAACTTAAATCAATGTAACCCAAAATCATGAGCCAACATATACAGTTTAGCCAAAAAATACTATAAAGTCTATTGTGTGTGCCAGAACCTAGTGTCATAAGTCTACAGGCGGCTAGTAGAATATACAAAACCAGTCCAAAATAACTGTACTACTGTCTGAAGAGAATAGATAGAAAAATCAAAAGACAACTCTAAGGTGCTGCTGTGAGATCGCCAAGGGAAAACAGCTCACCGAAGAAGTCGGGTATGGTATATGCTCTCAAGATCGTGCTCCGGTCTGATAACCAGATGCACCTGCCTCAGAACCTGTATAATTAAGTACAGAGGCGTAGCATGAATACATATAAACAAATATGTACCCAGTGAGTATCCCGTCTAAACTCGAAGAAGTAGTGACGGGAGGTAGGCTTGATACTCATTAGGGTCAATAACAATAATATAATTAAATGAACCTAGACATGAATAATAGGCATGGTAATCACGAAGACATGAAATATCAAACCTGTAAAGTTGCAATCTATTCTCATGCGTCAAATAATGATCATCATAAAAATCCCAAGTTTCCCTTCCACATGAAGCATAATAATAATAAGACTCTCAGTCAAATACATAGCACATAGTATGCCGAAGCGTACGACCGAAGCGACGCGAAAATAAATGTTCACTGCCGAGGGTCGAACGGCTCAAACCATAGATGCATCTATTACCCCGCTCGCGAATCGATCATGCGACGCAGTTGATATAATTATAAGGCTACCCCGCTCATGAATCATACATGCGACGCGGGTGCTCATATACATACACAGAGTTATCAGGAAATCTAGGAACTCAATAGGGATTATACTTGGAAAACAAGAATTAAGGCAACAGTAAATTTGAATGTAACTCCCTAATATTCTCATGCTAGTTCAAGAATAATAAACAACTCAAGATATCGCTAGAGGTACATACAAGTCACAAAGAGCATGCATGTGAGTCCTAAAAACTACCCGACATAACATAGTAGTAGCTACGCACGGACTCCCGTCATTTCGTGCGTGCGTAGCCCCCGCAAATAAGGATATTTCAATCATTTATAATCACCTCTGGGGACAATTCCCTCTTACAAGGTTGGAAAGGAGACTCACCTCGTGTCGAATCTACTTCTCGGACCAAGAACGCGCCCGAAACTCCGAACTCTACACCCGAGGACTCGAAACTAACCAAAGGTTATACAAATATATCAATTCATGCTCAAAGTATGGAAATTCTCCTACTTATTTAGTAAATTTATCATTCTTGAAGAAATCCCAAAATACACCCCCGGGCCCACATGCTCGGATTCCGGAAACCTTCGAAGAAAATACTCACCCATATCCTAAGGATCATTAATATATGATTTTTGTATGATTTCATGGTCAATAAGTGGAAACATTCCCTAAAATTCCTCAAGCCCTAGGTTTCTACTCTAACCCTTGATTTACACTAATTAGGGTGTTAATCTACCTAGGAAATGATGTATTAAACCAACATTTGAGTGGAAATAACTTACCTCTAGTAGCTAAGTCGTTTGGCTCTCTCTCAAGCTCCCAAAGTCGGAAATGGTGGAAGAAATGGGGTGAAAAATGGATAAGTCCTGTGTTTAAAGAACCTACTGCCATCAGTGATTTTGCGCCTGCAGCTCGAGGACCGCACCTACGGTCTCGCACCTGCGAGCCAAGGCTCGCACCTGCGGAAGTGGCCAAGAAGGCCTGGGATCGCACCCGCGGCTTCGCTCCTGTGGAAACATGCCCGCACCTGCGAGATTGGACCTCCTCTCCTGGGGCCGCACCTGCGAAGCCTGGACCACAGGAGCGGTCTCGCACCTGCGATTGGGCAACCGCACCTGCGGTCACTCCAGTTCAAGTGCACCAGCAGTTAAGGCTGCTAGTTTTTGGCCTCGTTTGGTGCCCGGGAGGCACCTGGGACCACCCGAGCCCCGTCCAAATATACCAACAAGTCCTAAGTCATATTACGGACTCGCTCGAGCCTTCGGAACACCCAAAACAACGCTAAAACTCAAAATCACACCTCAAAACCCCTAGAATCAAACTTAAGAACTTTAAGTTCTTGAATTCGGTTTCAATTCGCCGAACCGACCTATACTACTCAGAATGACACTAAATTTTGCAAGCAAGTCATAAATGACATCACGGAACTATTCCCGGTCTCGGATTTCCATTCGGACCTTGATAACACAAAAACACGTTCCAAACCAAATTATGAACTTAAGGAAACTCTATTTTTGCTATTTAGCATCGAAATGCTCCCGGGTCATCCAAAACCCATTCCGGACATACGCACAAGTCCGAAATCATCATACAAAGCTACTGGAACCGTCAAAAATCGATTTCGAGGTCGTTTACTCAAAATGTTGACCGAAGTCAAATTTGGCCTTAAAGGCTAACCTTAAGGAACCAAGTGTTCCTATACCACTCTAAACACTTCCAAATCCCGAACCACCCGTCCTCGCAAGTCATAAATCACTACAAGCCTCTACGGAAAGTCTTATCTAGGGGAACAGGGTCCGATTACGCAAAACGACCGGTCGGGTCGTTACACCCAAGTCTAGGAAAGTTTCTACCATTAGCCGAAATAAAGTATCGACTTGCCCTAAGTCGCACAAAAAATTACAATCATAATTGAGTCCTTTAATGAGTCTATGGAATTGCTATCTAGATAGATAAACCGAAGTAGGAGTGTGACCGACTGACTTATCGAACCTGATGGCATATTCTAACACCGTCATAT
This sequence comes from Nicotiana undulata, assembly GCA_005239495.1. Classification (NCBI taxonomy): domain Eukaryota; kingdom Viridiplantae; phylum Streptophyta; class Magnoliopsida; order Solanales; family Solanaceae; genus Nicotiana; species Nicotiana undulata. The sequence continues at coordinate 11,575 of ML255154.1, forward strand.
GACCTGACGCAACCGCTCAAACCTTATGCGCCACGTATTATGGAGAGTTCGTGAAACAATCATTCAAAAGCATTATGAGAACTGAGTCAAGTAATTGATGCTGCATTGGCTAGTCATCCTCTTCGTAGGCTTGCTACAAACATCAACGGCCAATTTCTTCTCTTTTACTATGTTAACTCGACACTGTTGAGATACCCCCTTTTATTCATATACTCTTTCATCATTCTTTTGGGGTAACTCTCATCTCTATTGATGCACAATGATCCCAAAAGTAGAACTCTATACAGATAAACCTTGGCACGAACCATATAGTCTAGAAGCTTGTCAACCACTGTACTCCATCTAGAGCACCCCAAAATCTGCAACCGTGACTTTCACGCTAGGTAAACCTTCTGTAGATTTAAAGTTGGCTATATAACTTCTTTAGTACTGAGGTGTAGGGTTATTAAAGAGGCGGACATATCGCAAGTCCCAACTTTATCTCTTGTAAAATCTCAGGCCTTATACATTCCAGGCCAAAACTGATATAACACATGACCCCGCAATCTATTCCTTGACAGTGGACTTCCCCACTTGGCACGAAGCCATATGTCACAATGTCGGATAATTCACAATGTTAAACTTCACAACTCATATACATCAACTTCGTTGCTTTCAACTATTCCCTCGTTATGCAGTACTGAAGTAACTATAAATCCTTCTGGGATATGGGCTAGTCCATTATGTACCGACTGAGCTAGAACCTTCGCATCTAGATCCATTTGAGACTGTAGAATAGGTGCTGATGTTCGAGCTTTATAATGAGCTCTGCTTCTGTCTCTTCCCCTAATCGTAGCTGTCATTGGGGCTTCATCTTTTGTCCGGTTGTAGACGCTTCGCGTGTTGTCGAGATTTGTGAGAGGACAAGAATAGACAAGTTTAATCATCAATGGTAGAATAAATTCGCACGATAGAGTAGAATAGAAGTGAAAGTTTTCCTAACTTCATAGCCTCTGAGAGATAAGTACAGACGTCTCCGTACCGATCCTTCATACTCTACCAAGTTTTTTCGTGAATTGTGAGACCTAAGCAACCTGGTGCTCTGATACCAACTTGTCACGACCCAAATTCCCAACCTTAGGGATCATGATGGCGCCTAACACCACACTTTCTAGGAAAGTGATAATAGGCTAAAATTGTATAATTTGGCGTATGTTTATACTCTAACTTAATGATGCTTTACTGCCGTAAGTTGTTAAATAATGATAAAATTGTCCCTAATGATGATTTTTGTGTTTTACAGGAGTACAAGACCGTAACGGCAACTTATGATGATGATCCGGGAAACAATTGGAGTAGAATAGACCATGGGGTACCTTGTGGGTGATTTAAAGGTTGAAGACTCGATGAGCAGTGAAGAACCCCATTAGCGCGGGCTCTAGCGCGACATTAGCGCGCCCGCGCTAGTCCAACTATTCAGAGGCAGTATGTAACTCAACTAGCACGGGCATTAGCGCGGGATTAGCGCGCCCGCGCTAGTCCAGACCCGTGAAACACAAACGGAAAGGTAATTTCGGAAGTCCAAGGCCAATCCACACAAACTATAAAAGGCTCAACTCGCCCAAGAGACGGGATATAGGTTATTTTAGAGTGCGAACAAGAAAAGCAAGGGCAAGAGGCAAGGAGGCAATTTGGGCATCAATCCATATCTTCCTTTTTTGTTCTTTACCATTGACTATGAATTCTTTTTTAGTTTTTGTTATTATTATGAGTAGCTAAATACTTTAATCTAAGGTTTTGGTGAAACCCATTGGAGATGAACTTGTTGGCATGTTAATATAGTTTTGAGTTGGTTATTAATCTCTATTTGTTCAACTACGTTTTGATTGTAGTTTGTTGAAGGGTCCTCAACTAGCTGTTCCTATTTATTATGTATCTGCTTGAGAAAGAGTGCATATTTAGGTAGTTGTTGAACAACACCACTCCCGGAGTATAGACAAGAGTCATAACTGAGGGTTTAGAGGTTGGGTTAGAGATAATATACCTCGGGTGCAATCTAAAGTGAACCGTAACTAAATATAGCTAGCGTAGCTCGAGATAGTGCGTCTAGTAAATTGTCATAAATGCTTGAGAAATATTTACGATAACTGGAGAGTTCATGATTGATAGAGACAACCAAATAAAATTTATAGGGACATAGAACTAGGGAAAGAACCAACGGGGGAAACCATTGCCTTAGACCTTTATTCCACTAGTTTACATCTACTTGTTATTTAATCCTTGTTTATCATTTTAGTTAACGATAATAGCAATTACAACATCTCTTATTATTCATAAAGTTGCGGAAGTTGATTAAGTAAGAGTTTAGTACGTTAAAGCGGCTTTTCTTGATACGTTAAGTCCCTGTGGGATCGACTCTGGGCATAATACCTCGGATTATATATGCAACGCCCGCTTAGTCTTTTATTAGACACAGTTGAGCGTGATCAAATTTTGGCGCCGTTGCCGGGGACTAACGGTATTATCAAGGATAGTTGAAGAAAAATACAAAAAATTCTTAATTATAGTCAAGTTTCTTTGATTTCACTCATTTATTGAATCTCTAACGTTTGTTGAATCGGTGGTACAGGTGCATGCCTAGGAACTCTTCGAGAACTGGTGACGTTGTTGAAGCTTTACCAGATCCCGAAAAAGTTTTCAGGGCCGTGAACAGAGCCAATCGGAGAAGCAAACGACAGACAAACATTGAATCAATAGAATTTGATATGGCAGAACTGAACAACAAAGTTAATATTGATTGTGATGGGCTGGTCAACCCTGCAGCAAGAAATGTTGCGCCTCAGGCGCCCATTGCACCTGAGGCGCCACTATATGATTGGGCGCAACCCATAGCTGATAACTTGGCAACCGCGATTGTGGTCCCCCCAGATTGAAGCAGAGTCTTTTCAGATCACGAATAATATGTTGCATTTCTTGCAGAATAAGGGGCTATTTTCGGGGTCATATGCCGAGGACCCTCAACAACATTTGAAGAACTTTCTGTCCATATGCAAAACCCAGCGACATCCAAATGTTACCCCGGATGCTCTACGACTGTTATTATTTCCGTTCTCGGTAACGGGGGGTTGCTCAGACTTGGCTGAATACACTCCCAATCAATTATATTACTACATGGGAGGAATTGATCAAGCAATTTTTGGGAAAATTTCATCCACCCAACAAGACAGCACAACAGATCTATGAGATAATCAGTTTCAGACAGAAGCCCACGGAAACGCTGCAAGAGACATGGGAGAGATTTAAAGGGATGCTGGTTATTTGCCCACATCATGGTATTCCTGAGCAGAGTTTGGGGCAACGGTTCTATATGGGGCTAGCTGATAGTGTGAAAGCCAATGTAGATGCATCAGCAGGTGGAGCGTATCTCAACAAGACGTGGAGAGAGTGTCAAAGCTTACTTGACACTATGGCACAAAATTCAGGGTGGACCACTAAGGGTGCACCTATCACCCCAATTGTTCACTCAGTGCCACTAGACCCATCCAACACTATGGCTGAGAACATGGCTACATTGATGGCTCAGATGAGTATTCTCACAAAGAAAGTGGAGGAATCAGGCGTGAAGCAACATGTCCATATTGTAGACACTACCAATGGGGGATTATGCACATCTTGCGTAAGTCAACCTATGGGTAATCACTGGAATGCAGATTGCAATCAAGATCCCTATCCGAAAGACATGAACTATGTGTCTAATTATGGAGGTCAGAGACAGGGAGGTCAGAATTAGGGTCAACAGGTTCAACCTTACAGACCACCCTACCCGCAACACAATAAATATAACATGGGTGCCATGAGACCTCAGGGTAACATGGCACCTTACCAACGATCTCAGGGATACAACAACCAGGCTCAGCAACAAGCTTATAATCCCCCTCAGCAGCAACATGGGGGGAGACAAGAAGATGGGTTTTCCAGGTTAGAAGTTATGATGCAACAAGTGATTGGGTCAACTGCCAAGATCAACGAAAGAGTAGATGCCCATGACTCAGCAATTAAAAACATTGAGGTACAGCTGGGGCAGATTTCAAATGCAGTGCACAATTGTCCTCATGGAACTTTAGCTGCCGATACTCAGGTGAATCCAAGGGACCAGCGCCCAAAGCAACTAATGGCAGTGAGTCTCCGAAATGGCAGAGACCTGGACTTGGAGCAGGAGAGGGTACGTGAGAGAAGACAGATAGATACGCTAGTGCAAGTGTCTATTAAAATTGATGATGCAACTCCTTTGACAAAGGTCACAGTGCAGCCAGTGGAAGAAAAATCCAACAAACAAAGTGAAGCTGAAAATGAATTGGAGGAAAGCTCCGAGCCGGTAGTAGAGGTGGCGTTTGAAAAAGAAAAAGAACAGATAACAGGAAAGAAGAGACCGCCAGCCCCATTCCCTCAAAGGATGGCAAAGTACCAGAAGAATGAGCAGTATAAGAAGTTCTTGGACATGTTAAAGCAAATACAAGTAAATATCCCGTTGATTGATGCTTTGAAGGAAATGCCTGGCTACGCTAAAATGATGAAGGACTTGATGTACAGAAAATTTGACTTCCAAGATTTAGCTACTGTCACCCTTACCCAGACTTGTAATGCGGTGGTGACGCGTCCTATTGCTTAAAAGTTGTCTGACCCATGGAGCTTCACAATTCCTTGTACTATTGGCAACTTTGCTTTCGCCAAAGCTCTATGTGACTTGGGGGCCAGCATCAATCTGATGCCGCTGGCCATCTATAAAAGACTGGGGATTGGTAGAGCCAGGCCTACATCCATGCTGTTGCAACTTGCTGATAGGACGGTGAAGAGACCGCCGGGTATTCTGGACGATGTGTTAGTGCAATTGGGGAAATTTGTGTTCCCTGCTGATTTTGTGATCTTAGACTATCGGGTATATGAAGAAATTCCCATAATCTTGGGAAGGCCAGTCTTGGCCACAGGCAGAACCCTTATCAATTGTGAGACTGGTGAGCTTAAGATGAGGCTCAATGATGAGGAAATCACGTTCAACGTGCAGAAGTCTATGAGGCGACCAAGTGAGTTCGCCACCTGCTCTCTCGCTGACACCGTGGACGTGATACTGGACGAAGATGATGCGTCCCTGACTGTTGGGGACACTTTGGCTGCATGTTTGATGAACTTAGATGATGTGAATGGTGAGGAATTGGCAGAGTGGGTCTTAGCTCTGGAAGGAAAAGGGATGTGGCCGAGGACTCTCGAAATTGAACCTTTACACTTAGAAAAGAGAGAGAGTCCGCCAGCCAAACCCTCAGTTGAAGAACCACCCAAGTTAGAGCTGAAGCCTTTACCAACCCATCTCAGGTATGCGTTTCTTGGACCTAACTCTACATTACCTGTTATTATCTCATCTGGTTTGTTAGATGTGCAGGAACAACAACTGTTACAAGTACTTTCAGAGTGCAATACTGCCATTGGGTGGACCATGGCAGATATCAAAGGGATCAGCCCAGCCTATTGCATGCATTAGATTCTCTTGGAAGAGGGACACAGACCTTCCAGGGAACACCAAAGGCGCTTGAACCCGAATATGAAGGAAGTGGTGAAGAAGGAAATTATAAAGTGGTTAGATGCGGGAATCATTTTCCCCATCTCTGACAGCAGCTGGGTTAGCCCAGTACAGTGTGTACCAAATAAGGGTGGTATGACAGTGGTAAAGAATGATAAAAATGAGCTTATATCCACCAGAACCGTCACGGGTTGGAGAATATGCATGGACTACCGAAAGTTGAACCTTGCCACCCGCAAAGACCACTTTCCACTTCCCTTCATTGATCAGATGCTCGACCGGCTAGCAGGGAGGTCTCACTTTTGTTTCCATGACGGATATTCGGGGTACAACCAGATTTTTATTGCCCCGGAGGATAGGGAAAAGACCTCCTTCACATGCCCTTATGGGGTGTTTGCTTTCAGAAGGATGACCTTTGGCGTCTGCAATGTACCTGCAACATTCCAACGGTGCATGATGGCCATTTTCCCAGACATGGTGGAAGATATCATGGAGGTCTTCATGTACGACTTCTCAGTAGTGGGAAATTCGTTTGATGAATGCCTAGCAAATTTAAACCGTGTACTGAAGAGGTGTATAGAGACGAACCTGGTGCTGAATTGGGAGAAGTCCCATTTCATGGTACAAGAAGGAATCATCTTGGGGCATTTAGTTTTGAGTAAAGGCATTCAAGTGGACAGAGCCAAGGTCGAGGTGATTGAAAAACTTCCACCACCCACGACAGTCAAAGCTATTCGTAGCTTCCTGGGACACGTCGGATTCTACCGGCGATTCATCAAGGATTTCTCCAAAATTGCCAACCCTCTCTGTAAGTTGCTAGAAAAAGATAACCCATTTGTGTTTTCTGATGATTGCAGGGTGGCTTTTGAGGAGCTAAAGAAGCGGTTAGTCACAACACCGATTATAGTTGCCCCCGACTGGGAGCAACCGTTCGAGCTCATGTGTGATGCTAGTGACTACGCTGTGGGAGCCGTGTTGGGGCAGCGCAGAGACAAGGTAATGCACCCAATTTACTACGCAAGTAGGACATTGAGTGGAGCTCAGCTGAATTACACGGTAACAGAAAAAGAGATGTTGGCTGTAGTGTTTGCCTTTGACAAGTTTAGGTCTTACCTGACCGAGTCAACGGTGATTGTGTACACTGATCACGCAGCCATTCGGTACTTAGTTGATAAAAGAGAGTCTAAGCCACGCCTAATTCGTTGGGTGCTACTCTTACAAGAGTTTGACTTGGAGATTCGTGACCGTAAGGGAACGGAGAACCAAGTCGCTGATCATTTATCACGACTTGAAGGTGCTGAAAAGGCACCTGAGTCTGAGGATATTCTGGAAACCTTTCCAGATGAGCAGCAGCTGGCCACAAGTGTGGATGAGGTGCCATGGTACGTAGATATTGCTAATTACCTTGCATGTGGCATCGACCCTTATGAGCTCTCCTCTGTGCAAAAGAAACGATTTTATCGTGACTGCAGAAATTATTATTGGGACGAACCGTATTTGTTCAGAATTTGTATTGATAACATGATCCGGAGATGCGTCTCCGAGATAGAACAATTTTCGGTTTTGCAGGCTTGTCACGCGTCACCTTATGGGGGACACTTTGGAGGAGTCCGGACAGCAGCGAAGGTGTTAGAGGCCGGTTTTTACTGGCCAACGATTTTCAAGGACGCCTACCAGTGGGTAAAAGGATGCAATGAATTCCAAAGAACGGGAAACATATCCCGTCGACATGAGATGCCTATGAAGCCAATGCAGGAAGTTGAGGTGTTCGATGTTTGGGGGATCGATTCCATGGGTCCCTTTGTCAGCTCTTACGGCAATAAGTATATACTTGTTGTTGTGGATTACATGTCCAAATGGGTGGAAGCTGCAGCATTCCCCACCAATGATTCGAGAGTGGTGGTGGGGTTTTTGAAGAAGAATATTTTCACCCGGTTTGGAACTCCGAGAGCTATTATCAGTGATGGGGGCACACACTTTTGCAACAGGGTCTTTGAGAAATTGCTGGCTAAATATGATGTGCGCCACAGGGTGGCCACCCCGTATCACCCCTAAACAAGTGGGAAGGTAGAGGTCTCTAACCGAGAGATCAAGAGTGTGCTCACGAAGACTGTAAACGCCACAAGAACTGATTGGGCGAAAAAGCTTGACGATGCACTCTGGGCCTACCGAACCGCATTCAAAACACCAATCGGTATGTCCCCATACAAGTTGGTATTTGGGAAGGCCTGCCATCTGCCTGTGGAGCTTGAACATCGAGCTTGGTGGGCCTTAAAGCAATTGAACATGGACCCCGATGCTGTTGGGGAAAATAGACTGACAGAGCTGCATGAGCTGGAGGAATTCAGATATCACGTTTTTGAAAGTACAAGTCTATACAAGGAAAGAATGAAAAGGCTACATGACAAGCACATTGTGGACAGACATTTCAAACTGGGAGACAATGTATTATTGTATAATTCACGGTTGAGACTGTTTCCTGGTAAGCTTAAGTCCCGATGGTCTGGGTCGTACTGTGTTAAAGAAGTGTTACCGTCTGGGGCTGTGGAGATAACAAGTGAAAATGGCACCAACACTTTCAAGGTTAATGGCCAAAGACTCAAAATGTATGTGGGAATGGATGAAACGAAAGAGTTGTCTGTAGTGCGGCTCGATGAACCACAGAGGTTGAGCGATTCTTAAATACGCTCATTTTGTGTCGTGCCGCGACATTAAATGAGGCGCTTCATGGGAGGCAACCCATTGATTGTTGTACTCGTCGTGCCGCGACGTTAAATCAAGCGCTGGTCGGGAGGCAACCCAACGTTTATAGTGTTTTTAGGAGAGATACTAACGTGTGCAGGTGTTCGAGAAAAAGGGGTGAGCCGGAGCACCCATGAAGGAAGAAAAATGACATGAAGCACTGGGATTGCCTGGACTAGCGCGCCCGCGCTAGTTAGGTTTCTCACTGTCCCAAAGATAGTCCCACTAGCGCGCCCGCGCTAAGCCAACGCTAAGGCCGCGCTAGTGAGGTTTCTCACTGCCTCAATAATTTTTCCACTAGCGCGGCCGCGCTTATACCGCGCTAGTGAGGTTTCTCACTGCCTGCCCCGCTTCAGACTAGCGCTCCTGCGCTACGACAGCGCTAAGGCCGCGCTAGCCTTCTCGTCATCAGGTAAGTTACTTTTTTTTAATTGTTACTTTGTGTTTATTTATTTTAATTTCCATAACCCAATTAATCAACACTCCACCGCCCCACCTTCCCACATTCCCCCTCTCCTTCTCTCAATACAACACCATTAAACCCTCCCCCATTCTTCTTCTTCTTCCCTACCTCACTTTTTTTTCACTCCCCCTCCATACTTAGCAAGATGCAAACTCTTCACCTACCCCACTCTCACAACATCCCTCACCAACCATTACTCTCCTTCTCTCACCCTCTCTACTGTTATGTATTCTCTTCATCTCTTTTAATTTTGTTTTGATTTTATTTTCTGATTATAACGACCCGGCCGGTCGTTTTATGTGTTGCGACTCCGTTCCCATAAATGACTCTTTCCATAGCGGCTACTCGTGCCTTATGACTTGTGTGGGCAGTTAGTTCGAGATTCAGAAGTGATTTGGCCAGTTCAGGAACACTTGGTTCCTGAAGGCTAGCCTATTTGGCTAATTTTNNGTTCGAGAGTTTGAGCGAGTCTGTCATATGATTTGGGATTGGTTGGTGTAATTTGTCGAGGGCTCGAGTGGGCCCGGGGGTCTCCCGGACCCCAAGCAGGGTCAAAAAACAACAATTTCATAGCTGGTGGGAATTTTCTGGTGTGACCGCCCCTGCGGTCCATGAGCCGCAGGCGCGAGGCTCGCACCAGCAGCCAATCCCTCGCAGGCGCAGCTCCAGCCACATGAGCGACCTTCCTCTCGCTGGCGCGGCTCCGCAGGAGCGGCCTTCCTCTCGCAGGCGCGGACAAAAGCGCGCAGGCGCGACCTCCCCAGGGCCCAGGCCAAATCGCAGGCGCGACCCTTTTTCCGCAGGTGCGAGTCCGCACTTGCGATCCAAGGGTCGCAGGGGCGGAAACTGCTGACCAGTCCTATAAAAGGCCCATTTCGTGAATTTTCTTCCCAAACACATTTTTCCTCCATTTTTGCAAACCCCAAGAGCTCCAGAGCAGTGATTTCGGCCTAAATAACCCAGGCGACGTATAGCGCATTTCTTCAAGAATCGTAATTTTCTGGACGCTGAGGCTCGGAGTTGAATATTCCAATTGCGAGCCATCGAAGGTAATTCGGAGGATTCGTGCATCTTGTTGATTGGTCCGTTAACCGGAGGAGTACTTATCCAGGTGAGTCTCCTTTCCAAACTTTGTAAGGGGGAAATGTCCCCTAGGATCCTTGTTGCTATTTGTGATTGTTGAGGGTGCTGCGTACGTACCACGTGACGAGAGTCCGTACGTGGCATATATACTGTATGTTGGGTAGCTGTAGGACCCACGAGCATGTTCTAGCTGTTTGTTTGATATTATCTGATGCCTTGTACAAGTTATTTGCCGATATATGATGAAATGGAGCTATGATAGCTTTGAGTTAAATGTACCTATTATTCAGATAAGATTTATGAATTTCATCAATTGATTTAATTGTGTTACTCCTGATATAATTGATAAAGGAAACGGAGTAAATGAGATAAATCTTGATCCTGAGCTGTTGAGCGAAATGAAGGTGATTGTAAATCCTTCCTATACTTGAATTATTCCACCATGGTGATATTATGAGAAAAGAGGATAATATTATATAAAATCCTAACTTTGAATATCAAGAGAGATGCGAATATCCGATCCCGTTGAGCGTTGATGAGTCGGTACCATGGTGTCTACATATACGCATATATATATATGCAACATTCATGCATTCATGGCCCCCGAGTCACAGGTATGATTCGTGATCGGGGAGAACTTATATTTTCATTACTGGCCCCTGAGTCACAGGTTTGATTCGTGATTAGGGAGGAGTTACACTTATTTTCATCAGCCCTTGAGTCACAGGTTTGATTCGTGATCAGGGAGAAATCAGAC
>ML255156.1:0-68385 GCA_005239495.1 Nicotiana undulata
AACCAAAATCAGCCAAATAGGCTAGCCTTCAGGAACCAAGCGTTCCTGAACTGGCCAAAACACCTCTGAATCTCGAACTACCGGCCCACGCAAGTCATAAAGCACGAGTAGTCGCTATGGGAAGAGTCATTCACGGGAACGGAGTCCCAACACACGAAACGACCGGCTGGGTCGTTACAGAATTAGACATGAAATTTTTAGGAAAATTGGGAAAATTTGAAGAAAACCTAGAAATTTGGTAATTTTGATTTTAGCCACGAATTGAGCATGGGTATTTGAGTAAATAGTATATTTGAACTGGTAAAGCTATGGGTAGAGTTTATCTTCGAGAAATTTCAGAATTCGGGCACGTGGGCCCGAGGGCATTTTGGTCAATTCAGTGAGCGAAGTTGGGAAATTATATAATTTGAACTTGTTACGAGTATTAGAGTGAATTTTAATTGCTTTGCCCGTTATTTGGTAGTTTTGAGCATTGTGCATCAATTGGAGTCGTCAGAAGGGCTTGGAAGCCGGTTATGGAATTTCGGAGCGAGGTAAGTCTCCTTTCTAACTTTGTGAAGGGGAATTGTCCCCCTAGGTGAACTAATTAAATATGTGTTACTACTTGTGGGGGCTACGTACGCACGAGGTGACGGGAGTCCGTGCGTAGCTACTGTTATGCCATGTCCGGGTACTCTAGGACCCACTAGCATGCCTTACCTATTGTACTTATGATTTTATCAATGATATTAGCCTGTTGATATTATTGAGTTAGTAATAGAATACTTAAAAAGGGTCAGGACTTATTTTCCTTAATCATTTTAGAAGAGAATGGATCCTTCCTAGCATAATTGTGTTACGGATGAATCAGTGATATTTAAAACCTGATCAAACTTGGCAAATGAATTTCTAGAAATGATTTAAACACTATCTTCATGTTTACCTAAAGAGAATTTTATCATTTTCTTGAGAAGTTGTTTTCTTGATAAAAATAAATGAGGATTATTATGTGAATACGTGTACCTATGATCACCTGAGTCGCAGGTATGATTCGCGAGCAGGTTAGCCTTACTATTATTATGTTGACTGCGTCGCATGATCGATTCGCGAGCGGGGAAAATAGATGCATCTATGGTTGGAGCCGTTCAACCTTGGGCAGTGCATAGTTTTATTATTGTTGGTCTGCGTCGTTCGACCCTCGGCATTTTGTTTTCGCATGATAAATGCTGCGTATTTCCTGTGATTTATACATGCTTATTGGCCTAAGGAGTTTTGAATTACCAAGTTAAAAATGAAGTAGGATTGATGTGTTAAACGTGAAGCAAGTTGATATTTTCTTATTCTTGATTATTACTTAATTGCCTATGATACTCATGCCTAGCACCTCACTTGATTATATTCAAATGACTTATAGCAAGCGTCTAATTCGACCTCTCGTCACTACCTCTCTGAGGTTAGGCGGGATACTTACTGAGTACACGTTGTTTTCGTACTCATGCTACACTTGTTGTGCATTTTGTTGCACAGGTACTTTCATAGCGATGGAGCTGGTTTGGAGACTTAGGCGAGCTGTTTCATCTAGAGGTGATCCGCAGCCGGCATAGTCTTCCTCTATGTACTATACTTTATTTTAAAAGTCCTTGTCCAATTTGTATCTCGGATAAGCTTTGCATAATTGTATAAATTCTTAGAAATTGCTCATGTACTTGTGACACCAGGTTCTGGGATGTATTTGGGTTGAAAATTACCTCCTATTTAAAGTTGAAAATTAGACTGTTGTTTTTTGTTACTTAAATGGATTTCTATCTAGTTATAACGTGTTAAAGTGAAAGGTAATGATTTCAAAAAAAATGTTGAAAAAGGAGTTTATTTCAATTCATTAAGGATTGGCCTGCCTGACAGTGGTGTCCGGCGCCATCACGACCTTACGGATTATGGGTCGTGACACTGAGAACGTGGGAACTTTCGATTGTCGTATTACTCCGGCACCAAATGATTTGGTCTTACGGCTGGAAAACAAAATACTTTAATTGCAAGGGGAGCTTGAGCAGGTACGTAACTTGGCAAACCTCTCCCTCACCCTAAATGTCCCAAATATCAACCAACCAAACACCCAAAACCCAGTACCTCCTCAAAACACACCAAACCAACGTCCGCAAAATCCTCCCGCACCCCACCAAATATGCAACACCTCCTCAAAATCCTAATCCTTTACCCATACCAACACCCCTCAACACCAACATCTTCCAACTTAATATACGCAAACCACTTATCACACTCCTCAGAATCCCCCACAGCCTATCCCCGATCCTCAAAATTCAACCAATGATCACCACTACACCCAAATACCCTGCATTCATACAATCCCATATATGTGGAAACCCTACCCCACTCCACTCAACGAATTTCATTGTTTACCTTGAAAATGGTAATTACAATTATATTTGATTTTATGGTTCTAAAAATATGTGATTTATTTTAATACCAGTTGTTAGGCAATAAATGCTAAGTATGAGTTAGGAAAATAAGGTAAGAGTAAAGGAAAGTAACCATATGCAAACCAAGCTGTCACAAGATAGGATCTCGAGCTGGCCGAAGCAGGGCCTCGAGGTCGGGCCGGAATGCTTAAAAGAGGATCATTGACGAAGCATAGGGAACCTTCGATATGAGCAATAATGAGCAATAAATGAAGAACAATCAATGAACACAATAAGTGGAAGCAATAAATCAGTGGAACAGTTGTAGAGTATGTTTAAGGTAGAGAGCAGAGAATGTTCTTGTTCTTGTATTGAATATCATGTGTCCCAAAAAATAACAAAAATCTACTTTATATAGGAGGGGGAATCCCAACATAGTACACGTGTAATTATTATTAAGAAATACAGCTGGTACATCTATTTAATGGCTTGGTACGGACTTGTACTACTCTTGCAGACTTGGTCAGCTCTAGCCACATGCCCTTGGACATTTCTGGCCTTTCTACGACGGTCATCGATTTATACTGCCTGGAGGTCGAGCATAGGGAACCTTCGATATGATCCCTCGGGGTCAAGCTTCGACACTGCCCCGAGCTTCTCGAAGTCGGGCGCAAAATGCCACAGTGGATTTAAAGTTGGGCGCTCCGATTTTAGCCGTATACAAATAGTCCCTGCGTTTATTAGAATGAAATGATAAGAAACGGTCTTGAATTCTCGCCTCTTCGATATTCTCACTATGACGTCATCCACGTGCGATCATTAAATGATTTGGTAGAAGGGTTGTACAGTGGTCGCCGTCAGCACGGTTCTCGAAAATCCCACAAACCGTTATTGGTCGACCTTTCCGCTTCTCCAACATGCCTAAACGATTCCTATAAATACTTCCATCTCCTATCTTTCAAACTATTATAATACCTTCAAGCCTTCGAATCTTTGCTAACAATTTCTTGCTTCCATCCTTCTTCTGCGTGCACTTCCTTATCTTCTTATTTAGGAAATTTGTTATAACCATAGCAAAAACTTCAAAAATAGTCCCACACAAAGAGGGAACCACTTCTTTGTCACGCCCGTCTAAGGGCAAATCAAAAGCGTGTTGATACCCAATTTTTGCTCAAATTATTTTCAAACTTGCATATAAGCTTTTAAAATTACTCTTTGTAATGATGAGTATTTTTTCCTATTTTTTCCTATTTTTATTTAAGTTATTTCCCCATTTATTTAATATTTCATATTTAAATAATTCCTAAATTATGTCATAAATAACTTCAAAATATTATTTTAGCCTAGTATGTTATTTATAATCATTTTTTATTCATTAAAATCTAATTATTTCACAAATTAGCCAATTGGGTCTTATTTAATTCCAATTACAACAATTTTGCAATTATGGCCCAATTTAATTTTATATTATTCTAATTCGAAATTTATGTATTTTTACACTTAATATTAGTTAATTACTGTGATTTTACTTATTTAAACTTAATTTCATTTTTTATATAATTATTAGTTATTTCAATTAATTAATTATCTTATTTTAAGGAGTATTTAAAATCTAGCCACTCTTAACCTATTTCATTTTCAATCTATTACCCCAACCCATCAGACCCATTCCTACCCAGCCCAAACCAATTCAATACCCGGCCCAACCCCACGCTTGATCTGATCCGTTGATCATATGTGATCAACGGCCCAGATCCAACTTACATTAATTAACTCTAACCAACCCCCCTGCCCCCTCTCATTCTCTCAAGACCAACTCTCTCTCTTCTCGTCTCTTCCTCTCCTCTTCTCTCTAGAACCTTCTGGGTTCTTCTTCTCCGATGGCCTCCACCGTCTCTCTGGCTACCTCCAGTCTCACCCCTTTCGACCACCAGCCTCCTTGAAGCCTTATCTCTCTGATCCTCTTCGCATTTGGGACCTCCGTGGTTTCCAACTATGCCGGACCACCACTAGAAGCTCTGTATGGGGTTGTTTCCGGCCCTTCTCCGGTAGGTTTTGACTCGATGGTGCTCTAAACACCATTGTCCTGAGTTTCACGGCCAGGTTCCCTTACTCCTCTCTGGTTTCTCACGAAACCCTAATCTCCTATATTTTAATTTTTCTTTTAAGATCTGTTCTATATCTACAATGTTACGAAGCTGTTCTATATTTTTTTTCTCTGAAAATTTTCGTTTTTAACAATCAAAAGCTAGGGTTTCTATACTCTGTTCTCAAAATAGTATTCCCTTTTGATTTTAATCATCTATGCTAAGTTTAAGCGATTATCTCATGATTTCTTGTTGTTTGAATTATTATTTCCGAAACCCTAGTGCTCTAGGTTGACCTTTATTATTTGACTATGTGTATTCATGTATTCTTATTCAATTCAGTGTTGTGATCTCGAATTTTCTGTTGTTTTATGAATATTGTGTTGATCAGTGACTGTTGTTTAAATGTTTGATAAGTCCGACCATTTACCTTATTGATTATTTACCTATTTATTTTTATACTGATTTCTTGTGTAAGAGTCCCCAGGCCTGTGATGTTTTCCTTGAATACATGATTTTGTGTATTTCCCCTACAATTCTGTACCAATTTGAATTATTTCCCTACTTGTGTGATACTTTCCTTAATTACATGGGATTCCTTGCAATTGTGATTACATCCGAGATTCTTTCAGTTATTTTTTTAAACTAACACCCTATTTTACTTTTGTAAATAACTGTTAGTGTAACTTTCCTTAATTAATACTATGTATTTGGCTTTATTTATATACTATGTGATTTTGTTGACCCTAATTAAACAAAATCAGTCTTTATTTTGATTCCTTTTCCTTGTTTGGCCATGAATGGCACCGTTTGAGCTTGACTCCCTAATTAAAAGGAGTCCAAGTTCTTGATTGACTTTGATTGATTGTGACTGAATAATTATTCTTGTAATTATGCTAAATACTACTCTTTGCCTATGTTATTACTTGGTTTTCGACTCTATATATACACTGCCTTCTCTCCTTACATTACACACACAAAAAGTACACTGATATTCACTAACAACACACTGACACTGATAGCACACACGGATATTGAGAGCACTTATATCACACACAAATACACTGAGTAATCCTTGCTGCTCTTTTTCTTCTGCACATTACTGCTTTGTTGCTCCTTTGTTCTGCATACTGTTGTTGTTGTTCTATCTCTTTGCATCTTGCTATTATATATCAATCGACTGGTATGTCTCTAAGTTAATTTTATAGTGTCTCAACACAATATGCTTCAGTTCTTGTTTATATACCTATTATTCCTTTGGTGTTTTATCTTGTGGTTCTACTGCCTACCATGTAATTAGCATGATTCTATAGTGTCCTTTCTTTTTTGGTAGTCTAATAAGTACTCTGCTTTCTTCATGTGATTCTCTATAATTGTTTGAGTCTGGTGTAATTAGCATATCCCTGCTATCCCTCCTTTCCTATCAGTCTAATATGTCTCTTGTTCCTCCTGTGTGACTCTATGTGAGACTTATGTCACTAGTATGCCTATTTGTCTATGGGTTAATGTTTCTTATCTCAACATGACTACTGTTACATGCTCTCATCCCCTATTTAGCCTCTCATGCAACAACCTGTATCCCTCCATCTGATTTCTAAATGCTATATAATTCTGATCCTGTTAATCTATGATTGCTTTGTGACAACTATGTGGTAACTATGTGAATTTGTAACTTTATTCTATTGCTAACATGTGAATTACTTGTCCCCAACTCCCTTTCCCCTGTTGAGTTTGTCTCTTGAACCCTGCACCTTTGCTGAGTTGTGATTGGCCTGTTTTATTCCCTTTTGCAAACTATTTTTCTTTCATAAAACTCTTACATTGTTCTCTGAAGTCATTTTTCAAAACTGTTATTTCAGAACTCTTTCAAACTCAACACTCTTTTAAACTATAAGCACTTCACACTACTCTTAGAAATTAGGTCCTACCCCCTTCGTGTGAGCATTGCCTTGAGTACCCCTGAGTACTCATTGAACTTTGACACACAAGGCTGGTAATTCCACACTGCACTTTGTTAAAATCTTGGCAATGTTTCTTGGGTACTGGTATTAGCCAGGGACCCATTTGGGGCCCTAGGGAACTTTGCCGTACCTAGGCCATGTAAGGCTGTGAAACTCGAAAGGAGTGAGGCTGGGAGATTGGGCCTGATTGAAGGCTCCCTATAGAAGTAACTTCTTACTTTTCCTTTCATTAATGTAATTTATTATTATTGGCCTGTAATAATTTGTAAACGAATAATTGGGGCTTGATAGTGAATGTGGGAGGGGGATATGCATGTTTAGTATAGTATGGGTAGAAAACATGACTATAGGTTTTTACTTACCGATGTGTGTAATAGTAGCATGCTTAGGACATGCATACCATGCCTTAGAAATCATGTTTAGGCTCTTATTGCAGCAGAACTGTTATATTCATGTCATTTTATAAGCCCTGCTCACAATTAATAATTATAACCAAGTAATAAAGCTGTCATAATGTACTACTACTGCATCTTCACAAGCATTGCATGTAGAAGACATGCCTATAGGGTTCTACTTATTCATATGTGTACTACATATCCTTCTCTTTAGGACTTTACTTTCAAAATGCCTTTTTTCCATTGCGCCCTGTTAAACGCCTAGCTAATGTTCTAATCTAGTAATCTCGCTAAAATATGGTTAATGTTTTTAAAATGTTTTCTGCAAATATATTTTTCGCATATCCTTAAAATCAGGACTTAGGTATGCATGCTCACCTTTCAAAACAAAATAGGCAATGTGTACGACGCCTAGGCAAAGCTTAGGCCTAACACTTATCAAAACCCAAATCAACCTTTACGTCCTGTTTGTATTAAAAATGACCTGTAAAACTAATCAACCTTTTCTTGAGAACATTGTTGTGTGTCATTATTTTCACTCTTGTCTTCCCAGCAATTTATAGATTTTCAAAACAAACTCTCCCTTTCACAAAGTCACTCTGTTTTGTTTGAATCCTTGCTCTATCTTAAAATTATTGGTTCTCGAAGTTATGCACTCATTCTCCTTTAAACTACTGGCTCCTGTTTTATTTCTTGAATCACTGATTTCAAAATAAGTCACCCCTGTTTGAAACTACTCAGTTTTACTTTCAAATCTTGCTTTACTTCTGGTTATTGGTTTTCTATTGGTCATTCATCCGTTTATTTGAAACTCCATCAAAACTGCTGTGCATTTTTAATCCTGCTATTGCCTTTGAATTACTGGATCTTTCCAATCAATTCTTCTTTAAACTGCTCTGTTTTAATCGACTTTTTGCCTTATTTTCCGAAAACCAAAGCTCCTAAGCCTACTGTTTTCAAACTTAAAACCTCTGTTTTAAACTCTTTTCTTTAGACCCTTTTATGTTCTTGAGTCGTGCTATTTACGTATACAACTTGTGGAGGGATTTATGATCCCATATTTGCTTTTGTATTCTTCCTCTATATGTAGTCCTAACCGTTATTGTATGTCGCTTAGAATTTATCCTGTAAAACTAGGGGTCAGCCTAGTACTCGCCTTGTAAGAATACTAGTCCTAAACACCCTCTAGGACTGATAGGATGGGACAGGTAATAGCACACAATAAGCATTCGTGACCAACACACGCGTTTTAAATAACCTTTACGGGGTGGGACGGGTAGAATACGGATATGATGACCGGTGCGCTAATACCACGTGTAGCCCCTCTTTGAGGAAGTGACATACCGGGTATCGCATTGATGTGATCCGTATTACTTTAAACCTAGGACAGTTCTTTTCAAATGTTTATTCTAATGTTTTTCCCAAACCTTCAAAGATTTTTATACTTGCTTGAAATCCCCTCTTATATGAACCTTACTTGCTACTTGTTCACCGTCCAAATTCACAAAATTTCTTGGCTGGGACCTAAAGTTGTGGATCTTGTGGGGTGCCTAACACCTTCCCTTTGGGATAATTTGAAGTCCTTACCCAATCTCTGGTAATGAAAACTAGTTTATGAGTTATCAACTCTAGGTGCCCTAACGCACCATAAAAATCCTTAGGTGGCGACTCTTCCTTAAACCCTTTTCCTTTAAGGAGTTGTCTAGAACGTCATAGAACTCGATCTCTCCGTACCTAACCCGTGTGATAGAAAAAGGGGACGCGACAGCATGGAGACTCTGTTGGGGATCTTCCCTAGGCTTATACCATTACAATTTGCTTTGTGAATTTGGACATTTAATTTTCATTTAAATGGTTACACCTTTTCCTATTCCCCGTTATATGTTGTTAACTGTTCACTTTTTACAAGTATTTATTTCACATGAACGTAACTGACAT
Source organism: Nicotiana undulata (assembly GCA_005239495.1). Taxonomy (NCBI): domain Eukaryota; kingdom Viridiplantae; phylum Streptophyta; class Magnoliopsida; order Solanales; family Solanaceae; genus Nicotiana; species Nicotiana undulata. The sequence continues at coordinate 8,778 of ML255156.1, forward strand.
ATCTTTATGTTTTCTTTGTAACCGCTTTCAATATAACTGTTGTATTTTCTTTCTTTACCTCTTTCCTCAACATGAAAATACATGCCTATTTGTTTAAATGATATTTATTTGCATATCATACTCCGCATTCATATTCAACTCGTGCCAAACAAAATTCCTATAGCAACGCTTACAATGAGTGGTTGCGGTATTCCAATATTATCACCTCCTAAATTCGGAAAGGCGTATTTGCAGTAAAACTAGTCGATCAGCAGTGCAGTCGACAGTTTCATGCCTTCCCCCTTGAGTTGTCCGCTCAAGGGTACCAGTCTAAAACCCCAATAGAAACCTTACTCTATTGTATGTTGCATGCATCATGGTCAAACCTAGCCAGGCTAACGTGTTGTCCGCACAATGGCCTTTAAGATAGCCTTGTCCAAAGTCCATTGGGTTTCCCTGGAACCCAAAAGGACGCCTTCACGTTCTGTGCATTTATTTGGAGAACTTAAATGATCATTCTAATTATTGATAAATAGTCGAGTCTGGTGGGGGTAAGGGCCTAACCTGTTTATTTTGCAGAAACAAGGCACGGAGTCCCCAGACTCAGCATGATCTAAAATATGACAAGAGGGCCATGATTGGAGAAGGTCCTTCTGGGACCCAATTAGATAGGATTTTCTTTTCCGCTTTGCCAATGTAATAAGGCCGATAGCCATTAGTGATTTTATTTCTTGCTTATTGTTTTTGTATTGTCTTTGGATTCGTCCATTTTTTACATTAATAAAATGAGGCATTTAGCATTCCAAGTTATCCAAATTAATTTGTCGCTAGGCTTACCTCGGGCACAAAGAGGTTCCCCAACTTAGGATGCGTTTTACATTTTCGCATTACGTGTTTAAATTACCGCAATATTCTTTATAATCCTCACTAACTTTATTACCTTTTTGTTTTTCTTTAGTTACTCCCCTTCCCCAAAGGTTAGTTAGTGCACTCTGGCATCAACAGCTTATTGCACAAGATCAAAGGGCCCTCCTCTTACTCCTCCTCCCAGTCCTCCTAAAGGGAAAAGTAAGGGTAAAACTAAGATGGCAGATGCAAGCGGTACCAGAAAAGACAACGGGGTTGAACAGGTTGAGATCACTGATGGTCAAGGTATTCAGGTTCTGCACGAGGGTATGTCTCCACTAGAGAAGAAGCTGCTAAAGTTCCAAGAGGAACTTGATCAAATCAAGAACTTGGCCCACTTATCATTATCCCTCAACATCCCAGACGTTCACTTCCCAAATGCTCCAAACCCCACTTTACCACAAAACATCCCCAACCAAAAAGATCTAATTCCACCAGCACAACGCAACACATGTCACCACAACACTCCGCCTCTCCAGGATCAGACATGATACCACTTCCAGGCTTATGATAATCCCATTTATGTGGAAACCATATCTCATTCCACACCGCATACCCATGAGTCCGACGAGGAGGATAGGCTCATCAGGAATCTGGCCGAGGAACTCAAGAAATTGACCAACCGAGTTTAGGGCATCGAAGGAGTTAAGGGGATTGAGGGGTTGATCTATGAGGATCTTTGCATACATCATGATGTTGAACTGCCAGAGGGGTACAAACCTCCTAAGTTAGAGATGTTCGATGGTACTGGTGACCCAAGAGTCAATCTTAGGACTTACTGCGCTAAATTGGTCGACGTGGGGAAAGATGAAAGGATCCGCATGAAACTCTTCATGAGGAGCTTGAAAGGAGATGCACTATCCTGGTACATCAGCCAGGATCCAAAGAAATGGACCAATTGGGTGAGCATGGCTACGGACTTCATAGATAGATTCAGGTTCAACACGTAGAATGCACCGGATGTATTCTACATCCAGAACCTAAAGAAGAAACCAACGAAGACCTTTCGCGAATATGCTACTCGTTGGAGGTCAGAAGCTGCAAAGGATAGACCGGCCTTGGAAGAGGAACACATGAAGAAACTGTTTGTACGAGCTCAGGATCCTTAGTACTATGAGCAACTTATGATGGTCGAGGGGCACACGTTTTCTGATATCATCAAGCTGGGAGAGCGAATCGAGGAAGGTATCAAAAACGGTATGGTTACTAATTTTGAAGCTTTACAGACTACCAATAAAGCCTTGCAATATGGTGGTGTATCCAAGAAAAGGGATGTAGGAGCCGTGATGGTGGCACAACAAGCCAAGTCCCCTCCGAAATACCAAGTATACCTCGCACCTTCCTTCACGTACCAACCAGCCCCAAGCTACCAAGCACCCTCACTTCAATACCAAACACCCTCACCACCCACATATCAGCCTACCTCGCCCAGATACTCCCAACCAGCTCCCGTCTATAATGCCTAAAATTCCCAAACTTCTCACTACCAATCGCCACCTAATCGCCAAAACTTCCCAAGACCTCGCCCAAACTTCGACCGTCATCCACCAAAACAGTATACCGCCATAGCTGAACCCATTGACCAATTATACGAAAAGCTCAAAGCCGCCGGTTATGTCACACCCATTCCCGCTGTCGCCCCTGAGAACCCTTCTCAGTGGGTCAACCCAAACAAAACCTGTGCTTACCACTCCGGCATGAAGGGACACACCATCGAGGAATGTCGTTCCTTGAAGGACAAGATACAGACCCTCATAGATAACAAGATCATTGTAGCCAAGGACCCTGCTCCTAATGTTCGCAATAATTCGCTGCCTGACCATAAAGGTGGTGTCCACATGATTGAGGTTGATAATGACTAGGATCCTGAGGGATCAATTGGGCTGATTGCAGAGGGTGATCCGAAGAAGCCTGCAATTAGTCTTAATCCGATCGTGGTCCAGATGCAGCTATCTGAGGAAGCTGAGGTAAACATGTCCATTCCACTTGAGTTTGAATCAAGACTACCCGCCAAATGAAGGGCCCCAGTGCCGATCGAAGTCGAGTTTGCACGACCGCTCGAAATTGCAATCCGGCCATCTATAACATATACTCTGGCAGGAATGAGATTGACCACACCTATTCCAGTGGCAATGTCAATAACGACACCCTTTTACTCAGACGCCATTCCGTGGGACTATACCGCTGAAGCAAGGAGGAAAGGTAAAGGCAAGTCTGAAGAAGCCATCGCAGCACAGGGTATGACGAGAACTAGCAGAGTTTATACCCCTGAACATTTGGCCGAGAGTAGCAAGCAAGGCAACAACCGTCCCCCCATCATTGAAACCGGTTCAGATGATCAGTGGAGAAAGATACAAGCCAAGGAATACTCAATCCTCGACCAGTTGAACAAAACACCAGCTCAGATATCCATCCACTCCCTATTACAAAACTCTGAAACACACAAGAGTGCTTTGCTAAGGGTGCTGAGTGAAGCATACGTGCCCGACAATATCACCAGTGGAGAAATGGCCAACATGGTAGGCCAGGTGCTGGAAAGTCACAAGATCACTTTCCATGAAGATGAGTTGCCGCCCAAAGGATTAGGGCATAACAGAGCACTACACATCACGGTGCAATGTGAGGATCATTTCATCACAAGGATCCTAATTGATGGGGGTTCCAGCCTCAACATCTGTCCGCTAGTCAAGCTCAAGAAGTTGGGAAAAAGTCTACTCGAGATAAAGGAAGGAGAGATCAACGTAAAAGCCTTCGATGGTTCACAGAGGTCCACCATGGGAGAAATCACCTTGTGCTTACAGATGGGACAAACTTGGTTCGATATAGATTTCCAAGTGATAGATGTGCCTGTGTCCTACAACTTACTATTGGGACGACCTTGGATCCATGCTGCTGGGCCGTGGCATCAACCCTACATCAAGCTGTGAAGTTCGAATGGAATCACCAAGAGGCAATCATTCATGGCGACGGTAGCAACCATATCTACGGTCGCCAGACCTTCTCGGTCATCGATGGAAGGAGGAAGTTGGGTGGAGAAATCTACCACAACGTTAAACGTGTTAAAGCCATTGACAAGGACAAGCGGTGGGGCAGTAAGACCGAAAGCATATTAAACTGGCAAGGGTACGATCTAGGTAAAGGGCTCGGTAAGCATCTTCAAGGAATAACAAAGCCAATAACACTCAAGAAACACGGTACCACTTTTGGTCTAGGGTACGAGTATACTTGGAAGGAGTTCAAGGACTGGCCACCACCATGGCGCGGCCCCTACTACCCATTGGAGAAGCCAATACCCCACATAGAGCAGACTTTCCAGCCAGCTGACATCACATATGGTACAGACGAGGAGAAAGTGCTAGCGGCAATGAGGGATCTATTTCTGGATGATGAGGATATGGACTGCTGTGTCATTCTCGAGGAGGAGGGGGAGGAAGGCCCTTCTATACAAGTCGTGAGCAAGGGATCATATCTCAACAATTGGTCCGTCAGGACAACCAAAGCGCGTCGAGCCTCGGGGTAGAAAGGCTCACGAAACAAGCATTATTTACAGTTTTATTTAATGAATTTCCTTCCTTTTCGCATTTTAAATTTCTGCAAGAAAGAGCTCCCATATTCAAACAATTATTTAATCTATCAAAGCATTTCCAGTTTCTTCATAAATCTTATATTTACTTGCTACTATTTTCCTCCCCATTACTTTATTTACACAGCATTACTATTACTTATCTCGATGAACCGACGACTGTGACATGCAACGAGGCAACACAACAAACGGATTTCGAGTCGGATGAGGATGATATACCTGAGGATATTATTAAAGAGGTCGAGAACTTTGAGAATAGACCTAAGTCTAACTTGGACGAGACTGAGGTCGTCAACCTGGGAAACACAAAGAACGTCAAAGAAACACGTATCGGCATTCATCTGTCGCCATCAGAAAATGAGGAATTTACGGAATTCTTAAGGGAATATGAGGACATATTCACCTGGTCATATGATGACATGACTGGCCTCAGTACATATATTATGGCCCACAAGCTTCCAACCAATCCAACATGCCCACCAGTGAAGCAAAAGCTCAGGAAGTTCAAACTAGACATGAGCTTGAAAATCAAAGAAGAGGTCACCAAGAAGATCAACGTCGGGGTTCTCCGGGTGGTTGAATACCCTACATGGTTAGCCAACATTGTGCCTGTACCAAAGAAATATGGGAAGGTCAGAGTCTGCATCGGCTACCGGGATCTCAACCGGGCCAGTCCGAAAGACGACTTCCCCCTGCCAGACATACACGTCTTAATTTACAATTGTGCCAAGCACGAGCTACAGTCCTTTGTAGATTGTTTTGCTGGTTACCATCAGATTTGGATGGACGAGGAAGATGCTGAGAAAACGGAATTCATTACGCCATGGGGAGTGTACTGCTACAAGATGATGCCATTCGGTCTAAAGAATGCAGGGGCCACTTACATAAGAGCCATGACTACTATATTCCATGATATGATTCACAAAGAGATTGAGGTGTATGTGGACGACGTCATCATCAAATCAAGGAAAGATGTTGATCACATGGAAGATTTGAGAAAAGTCTTCAAAATGTTAAGGAAATACAATCTGAAACTTAACCCCGCAAAGTGTGCGTTGGGGGTTCCTGCTGGCAAGCTGCTAGGGTTCATTGTCAGTCGTCGAGGAATAGAGCTTGATCCATCAAAGGTCAAAGACATCCAAGAATTGTCGCCATCAAGGAACAAGAAGGATGTTATGAGCTTTCTGGGAAGGCTCAATTATATCAGCCGGTTAATAGCCAGTCCACCGTCATTTGCGAACCGATTTTCAAAATGTTAAGAAAGGATGAGTACCTCTCAACACCACTAGTCTTTATACCTCCAGAGCCGGTAGACCTCTATTACTCTAACTTGTTGTGTTAGATGGAGCTTTCGATTGCGTTCTCGGGCAACATGACGAAACAGGGAGGAAAGAGCAAGCTATTTACTACCTCAGCAAGAAGTTTACTCCGTATGAGGCCCGGTATTCTCTACTAGAATGCACCTATTGTGCTTTGACTTGGGTCGCACAGAAGCTGAGGCATTACTTCTGTGCCTACACAACGTACCTCATATCGAGGATGGATCCGCTAAAGTACATCTTTCAGAAGCCCATACCCACTAGCAAGCTAGCTAAATGGCAGATCCTGTTAAGTGAGTTCGACATCATTTACGTAACTCAGAAGGCGGTCAAGGGACAAGCATTAGCCGATCATCTTGCTGAAAATCCTGTGGACGGAGAATACGAACCATTGAAAACGTATTTCCCCGATGAAGAAGTGTCATTCGTAAGAAAGGACATTGCAGAATCTTACGATGGATGGAGGATGTTCTTTGATGGGGCTGCAAACTTCAAAGGCGTGGGTATTGGAGCAGTCTTAATTTCAGAAACTGGTCAGCACTACCCGGTATCCGCCAAGCTCAGGTTTCCCTGCACCAACAACATGGCTGAATATGAGGCCTGCATCCTGGGGCTCAACTTGGCCATCGACATGAATGTTCAGGAATTATTAGTGATTGGTGATTCAGACTTATTGATACACCAAGTCCAAGGAGAATGGGCGACCAAGATTTCCAAAATATTGCCATACCTACATTGTGTGCAGGAATTGAGAAAGAGGTTCACAAAGATTGAATTCCGGCATGTTCCCAAAATCCAGAATGAGTTCGCCGACGCACTGGCCACCTTGTCATCTATGATCCAGCATCTAGACAAGAACTTCATTGATCCCATCCCGGTAGGGATCCACAATCAGCCGGCCTACTGCGCCCATGTTGAAGAGGAAGCAGACGGAAAACCTTAGTTTCGTGATATCAAGGAATACTTGGTAGAAGGAGAGTACCTAGAGCTTGCAAACGCTACTCAAAAGCGCTCTTTTCGAAGGTTATCAAGCAATTTCTTTCACAGCGGAGGAATCCTGTACAGGAGGACTCCCGATCTGGGTTTGCTAAGATGTGTCGAAGCAAAGGAAGCAACAAAATTGTTGGAGGAAGTACATGCCGGTACATGCGATCCTCATATGGACGGGTTTGTTCTAGCAAAGAAGATACTTCGGGCTTGTTATTTATGGATGACCATGGAAACATATTGCATCCAGTATGTCCGCAAATGCCACCGTTGTCAGATACATGGGGATATGATAAAGGTACCTCCCAGTGAGCTTAATGCAACAAGTTCACCCTGGCCGTTTGCCGCTTGGGGCATGGATGTTATTGGACCAATCGAGCCTGCAACCTCCAATGGACACAGGTTCATTCTGGTTGCCATTGACTATTTCACCAAATGGGTCGAAGCAGCATCTTACAAAGCAGTTACTAAGAAGGTCGTGGCCGACTTTGTCCGCGACCGCATTATTTGTCGATTTGGACTTCCAGAGTCAATCATCACCGATAATGGTTACAATCTCAACAGTGACTTGATGAAAGCCATGTGTGAAACCTTCAAGATCAAACACAAGAACTCCACAGCATACAGACCGCTGATGAATGGAGCCATTGAGGCTGCCAACAAGAACATCAAGAAGATACTGAGAAAGATGATAGAGGAGGACAAGCAGTGGCATGAGAAGCTGTCATTCACCCTACTGGGATACCGCACCACGGTTCGCACATCAGTTGGGGAAACTCCTTACATTTTGGTATACATTACAGAAGCCGTCACCCCTGCTGAAGTTGAGATTCCATCTCTGAGAATCATACAAGAAGCTAAGCTCAGCGTCGCTGAATGGGTAAGAAGCCGCTATGAGCAATTGGCCCTCATAGACAAAAAAAGAATGAACGCGGTTTGTCATGGTTAGTTATATCAGAATAGAATGACCAGAGCCTTCAACAAGAAAGTTAAACCAAGACGATTCACACCGGGGCAGCTGGTGTTAAAGAAAATCTTTCCTCATCAAGATAAAGCAAAAGGGAAATTCTCTCCCAATTGGCAAGGCCCGTACATGGTTCACCGAGTGCTGACAGGAGGAGCACTCATACTTGCAGAAATGGATGGAGAAGTTTGGCCTAAACCAATCAACTTAGACGCAGTCAAGCGTTACTATGTGTAACCCTTTATGCTTTTCGCAATGTTGTAAATTGAACTACGCCTGACCTGATTCCCGTTTAAGAGGGGATACGTAGGCAGCCCAATGGGTTCAGACACATTTTGATAAAAAATTCATTTTCCCCACGAATGGAAACTAGGGAAGAATTTTGAAGAGGGACCTCAAAATTCCGAAGCAAGTTCAGTCGGTCGCCGCACAAGCAACAACCAGAAGCATTCATCCATCAAACTGGGGCAGAATTTTGAGGAGGACCTTCAAATGTCTGTAGCAAGAGAGGTTGCAATGTCTTGAACCGTGTCGTGGTCGTCGGTTCATCCAAAGAAAATCATTTTTCAATTATATGTTATATCATATTTTTATAAAACCATGCATATTTATTTCTCAAAAACAGTTTGTTTTAGCAACGCTACCCCTTTGGTACAAACAAAGTTATCATTATCAAGCATATAGGCCGAGCCGAGCCAGCGGGGATACGAACTAACCCCCCCTTTACAGAACTCACGATTTTTCTTTGGATGCAGGCACAAATACGACGAAAGCCCAAAACATCTTATTATCCCGCAAGACGCATACTTCTCAAGGATACGCTCTCGAACTCATCGCACATGGCGACGCTTATTATTATCGCAAACAACGCTTCATTCACAACAATAATATCTCCAAAATTTATCATCAGCTAAGAACTCTTACTGTCATTTTATGTTTCTCGCATTGCATAAGGCTACCATTCTGCCTTCTGAGGTTCCACGCTACCTCCCTCCGCATTTATTTCCTGCATTGCATAAGGCTACCATTCTGCCTTCTGAGGTTCCACGCTACCTCCCTCCGCATTTATTTCCTGCATTGCATAAGGCTACCATTCTGCCTTCCGAGACTAGCATTGTCTCCCTGTATTTTCTTGCATTGCATAAGGCTACTATTATGCCTTCCGAGGTTAAGCTCTACCTCCCCTACATTCACATCTTTGCATAAGTCTACTATTCTGCCTTCCGAGACTAAGCACTATCTCCCTGCATTTTCTCACATTGCATAAGGCTACTATTTTGCCTTCCGAGGTTAAGCTTTACCTCCCTCTGCATTTTATTTTCTGCATTGCATAAGGCTACCATTCTGCCTTCCAAGGTTCCACGCTACCTCCCTCTGCATTTATTTCCTGCACTGCATAAGGCTACCATTCTGCCTTCCGAGACTAAGCACTGTCTCCTTGCATTTTCTCTTTGCATAAGGCTACTATTCTGCCTTCCGAGGTTAAGATCTACCTCCCCTGCATTCGCATCTTTGCATAAGGCTACCATTCTGCCTTCCGAGACTAAGCACTGTCTCCTTGCATTTTCTCTTTGCATAAGGCTACTATTCTGCCTTCCGAGGTTAAGATCTACCTCCCCTGCATTCGCATCTTTGCATAAGGCTACCATTCTGCCTTCCGAGGTTAAGCACTACCTCCCCAACATTTATTTCCTGCATTGCATAAGGCTATCATTCGGCCTTCCGACATTCCATGCTATCTCTCTCCGCATTTTATTTCATTACTCAAAGCTCCTTTATACCTTTTCAAAGCAATCACCTTTCGTTTTGTTATTTATTTACGCTTTCTTTCAGGCTAAGCTCTGCCCCTCTTTCTTTTCGAAAATCGCAAGACAGCTTTGTCTTGTCAGCATCATACTACTGCATTCTTCATGGGCTGCAAAATCGCTAACTTGTCCAAGGGCGTCATCGTTCAAAGGCACCATCTTCATGGCCCGAGAACATCATTTCATGGCCTAAGGATCTCTTTTATTATTCAACCTGCATATCATTATTCAAAGGCATCATGGTTCGGAGGCACCATCCTCAGGGCCCGAGAACATCATTTCATAGCCTGCGAATCCCGCACCAAGCGATTCATGGCCCGGGACATCATGGTCTAAGTAAATCATCCTAATTGTCCGAAGACATCATTCATAGTCCAATGGGAACTTGCATTATATTTATATTATGCATGATATATGCTTGTTATTTACTTGTAGGTAATCCGACTAGAAAAGCCAACCAGGAAGGAGCGGACCTCTCCAGTTGTCCAAAACAACCCCGTAAGACCTTCCAATTTTGCCTTACCTTGCACCTTACGTTCGTTCTTGTGAGACATCACCGATATATTTCGCCGATGATTCCCGAACTACATACGGCTTGATTCCTGTAGAACTAGGGATATGTAGGTAGCTTAGAAGCCATGGAGCAGCCTAATTCTCTCACGCGGTTCCATTCGGTCAAAATTGGCCATCATATCTTTGCCCGACAACTCTTTCATCCTTCCCGAGTAAAGAGGGGCAGCTGTTGATACCCAATTTTTCCTCAAATTATTTTCAAACTTGCATATAAGCTTTCAAAATTACTCTTTGTAATGATGAGTATTTTCCCCTATTTTTCTATATTCTTATTTAAATGATTTCCCGTTTACTTAATATTTCATAACTAAATAATTCCTAAACTATGTCATAAATAACTTCAAAATATTATTTTAGCCTAGTATGTTATTTATAATCATTTTTTATCCATTAAAATCCAATTATTTCACAAAGTAGCCAATTGTGTCTTATTTAATTCCAATTACAACAATTTTGCAATTATGGCCCAATTGGATATTTTATATTATTCTAATTCGAAATTTATGTATTTTTACACTTAATATTAGTTAATTACTGTGATTTTACTTATTTAAACTTAATTTCATTTTTTATATACTTATTAGTTATTTCAATTAATTAATTATCTTATTTTAAGAAGTATTTAAAATCTAGCCACTCTTAACCTATTTCAATTTCAATCCATTACCCCAACCCATCAGACCCATTCCTACCCAGCCCAAACCAATTCAATACCCAACCAAACCCCACGCTTGATCTGAGCCGTTGATCATATGTGATCAATAGCCCAAATCCAACTTACCTTAGTTAACTCTAACCAACCCCCCTGACCCCTCTCATTCTCTCAAGACCAACTCTCTCTCTTCTCGTCTCTTTCTCCCCTATTCTCTCTAGAACATTCTGGGTTCTTCTTCTCCGATGGCCTCCACCGTCTCTCCGGCTACCTCCAGTCTCACCCGTTTCGACCACCAGCCGCCTTGAAGCCTTATCTCTCTGATCCTCTTCGTCTTTGGGACCTCCTATGATGACCCAAAAGGCCATCTTATGTAGATTTAATTATGACTGTTTTCTGAGGCCCCGAAAACCTCCATCAATCTCACCTCGATGTGTGTGCACAGGCCGAGCGCGTAGCCAGGAAGCCTTTATGTGGAAACTTGATAAAGAGTTGAATTTATGATAATTAATTGAATAAAGTTGACTTTGATCAACATTATTGGTAAACGGACCCGGATCCGTGATCTGATGGTCAAGAAAGGTCCGTAGGAATATATAGGACTTGGGCGTACGCCCGGAATCGAATTCCGAGGACCCAAGTCCGAGAAATGAATTTTTAAAGAAAATTATTTTCTGAAAATAATAAAGGCTTACGAAAATGAACCTTGATGTGAAACCTATGCTGTCGGGCCCGTATTATCATTTCGGAGCTCGGAACAGGTTCAATATGTGTCATTTAAGTTATCTGTGAAATTTGGTAAGAAACGGACTTGATTTGACAGGTTTCAGATCAAAATGAGAAAATTTAGAAATGAAGTTTTGAGGATTTTCATAGAAATTTGAAATTTGTTTTGGAATGTGATTTTATGTTACCGAGGTCCGAATGAAATTCCGAGACCGAGAATAGTTCCGTTATGTCATTTATGACTTGTCTGCAAAATTTGAAGTCATTCCGAGAAGTATAGGCTCGTTCGGTGCATTGAAGTGAATTCTAGAATTTCAAGTTCTTAAGTTTTAATTCAATTTAGTTTTGGGGTTGAATTCTGAGTTTCGTTGTTGTTTCTCATGTTCCGAGAGTTTGAGCGAGTCCGTATCATGAGTAAAGACTTGTTGGCGTCTTTGGGCGGGGTCTCGAGGGGCTCGGGTGAGTTTCGGACCCCTCGGAGGTAATTCCAAAACACCAGAATTTTTCTGTCTGGTTTCCTTCAGTACGTTTGCAGGTGCAAGACTGCGACCGCACAAGAGGATTTGATCAGGCGTGGAAAATGACATATGCGATCGCACAGATCTATCTGCGATCGCACATGGTAAGTTTTTGGACTGGCCCAGATTAGCTCTTTGCGATCGCAGCCCCTACCCCCGCGATCGCACAAGCCTGTTTCCTCTACTCTCCGCAATCGCCAGCCGACAGCTGTGATCACACAGTGCTCTTGAGGGCCCTGGACAGTTGGCCTGTGCGAACGCACTTCCTCAGCTGCGATCGCACAGTATAAGCAGCTGGGCAGTGTGATTTTAATACGAGATTTGGCATTATTTCACCATTTCCATCTTCTTCCCCAAGCTTCATGAGAGCTTTCAAGAGGAGCCTGCCACCTAGTGTTTGAGGTAAGTAAAATTCTCCCTAACACCTAGTTCTAAAAATCAATTCCTAGTTAATCTTCCTTCCAAATTATCAAATTGGGTAGTAATTTAGGGGTTTTGGGAAATTTGTGAATTATCCGTTTAAAGGCGCGAGTTTAAGTATAAATTACATAATTATGATCCTTAGGCTACGGGTGAGTGATCCCTTCGAGAATTTTCGGGATTCGAACGTGTGGGCACGGGGTCAAAATTTCAAAATCCTTCAAGAATGTCTAACTTTGGGATAATTGGTTAATTCTTCTTCGTTGAGCTTGAATTGATTCAATTATACAATATTTGGCTAGTTGCGAGCCGTCAGGGGTAGATTTCGGAGATTTCGGGTGCATCCTTGATCCGAGGGGTGATTTCGTCACGAGGTGAGTCTCCTTTCTAAACTTGTAAGAGGGAATTGTCCCCATAGGTGTTCCATGTGTAAATTGTTTGGGGGCTACGTACGCGCCAAGTGACGAGAGTCCGTACGTAGCGGCTATTATTGTTATGTCCGGGTAGTTAGGGCCACATCATGCCTTGTATGCTTCCTCATAATGCCTTATATGCCTTATATGTTTTTCTCGTAATGCCTTATATGCTTCCTTGTAATGCTTTATATGATTTATTATGACGCCATATGTACTGTGAGATTATGTTTTGTATAGTATTGTTCCTCTGAGGCTTTATGGAAAATTGTTGAATGGCAAGGAATTTGTTATGGAAAGTAAGTATTATAAGATATTGGGATCGGGTCGTACGCCACAGCAGGTTTAAGAGTGATTATGCCTATATGGGATCGGGCCGTACGCCACGACAGAATTGAAAAAGTAATTGAAGTATATATATGGGATCGGGTCATACGCCATGACAGAGTTGAAAATAAATTGAAATATATATGGGATCAGGCCATACGCCACGGAAGGTTTGATAAGTATTTGTGATATATATGGGATCGGGCCGTACGCTACAAAAATGTGGAGAAATACTTGAAATACATATGGGAGCGGGTCGTACGCCACGGCGGATCTAAGACTAGGTGATTATTGTTTCGTTTCGGTGGTCTTACCCTTGAAAGTGCATTATTGTTTAATTCAGTAGTTATTTGGATTTCTGCTCTTGATATGTACTTGTTGCTTATTACCTGACATGCCTACTATATTTCATTATATTCTATCATATGTTATTACTGTTGGACCTTAGTGAGTATCGAGTCGACCTCTCGTCACTACTTCTTCGAGATTAGGCGGGATACTCACTGGGTACATATTTATTAATATGTACTCGTGCTGCACTTCTGTACTCAACTATACAAGTTCTGAGGCCGGTGCTTCTGGTTATTGTACTGGAGATAGATCCTGAGCTTGTGGACTTGACTTCACGGTGAGCTGCTTCCTCTGGCGATTCCCAGCAGCACCATGGAGTTTTCACTTACTTTTGTTATTTTCCCCGTCTATTTCATCCAGACTGTGCATTTGTATATATATTACTTTCCTTTGTATATTCCGTTAGTATGCCCCTGACACTCGTGACACTAGTTCCTGGCACGCGTAGTGTATATAAATTTGGGTTTTGGGTTGTATAGGCCTGCATATGCTTTATTTTGGCCACTTAGTGATATGCTTTTCTTTTCATATCCAGCTACCATCAAGTTTAACTGTTTAAATTTGGTAATTATTGACTTGTTTAATCAAATGGGAAGGGTGACACTTAGTGTAATTCATATTGTCTTGCCTAACCCCGTTGTTGGGCGCCATCATAACCTGGATTAGGATTCCGGGTCGTGACAACGTGGTATCAGAGCCCTAGGTTCACGTAAGTCTCACGAGTCACAGGCAGGCCCAGTAAAGTCTTGCGGATCGGTACGGAGACGTCTGTACTTATCTTCAGGAGGATATGGGGTGTTAGGAAACTTCCCTTTATTCATATCCTGTCGTGCAATCTATGATGTACTCAAACTTATTCTTCTATTCTCTCACAGATGTTGAGGACGCGTGCATCCGATGTTTCTGGTCCGGGAGAAGCCGCTGCCCCCGCCGCCCGAGGTCGGGGTAGAGGCAAGGGTAGAGCACCTGCTCGAGGTAGGGGACAAGGGCGTACCAGAGCTACACCAGTGGCACAACCAGAGGACCCTATTATGGAGGAGCAGGATGAGGTGCCTCTAGTAGCACCTGCTCCAGTGGATTTCATGACGGGGCCAGGCTTCCAGGAGGTCATGAGCCGTATGCTGAGATTCATGGACACTATGTCCCAGGCTGGTTTATTTCCAGCCGACCCTGCTACTTCTCAGGCGGGAGGGGGAGTCAAGACCCCTACCGCTCAGGCCACAGGTCAGGCAGCAGGTGCACGTCATACCCCGGGCACACCGCCCGTGGTAGCGGTTCAGCCCGTAGTAGCAGCCCCAGAGCCCAGGCCAGTTGAAGAGGGTGACCAGCAGAAGATGTTGGATAGATGGACCCGACTTCACCCTCCAGTCTTCAGGGGTGAGCGGGGAGAGGATGCTCAGGATTTTATTGATAGGTGCAGGGACAGACTGCACAACATGAGGATTTTGGAGTCCCATGGAGTGAAGTTTACCACATTTCAGTTAGAGGGCAGAGCTCGCAGGTGGTGGCAGTCATATATTTTCAGCAGACCAGCAGATTCTCCTCCTGTCACTTGGGATCAGTTCGTTCAGCTATTTCTAGACAGATACATTCCACCTTTTGAGAGGGAGGAGATACGGGGTCAGTTTGAGCGACTAGAGCAGGGGCAGATGCCAGTGACTGATTATGAGGCTAGATTTTTTGAGTTATCTCGCCATGCCCTGATGATATTGCCTACTGATGTCGAAAGGGTGCGGCGGTTTCTATCATGCTTGTATCCAGGTATTAGGGCCTCTATGGCCCGAGAGGTGGAGATGGGTACCCCCTACCAGCTTGTAGTCGAGATAGCTCAACGGATTGAGGGGTATCGGTTGAGGAGCAGGGAACATGGTCAGCAGGGTCAGCGGGACAAGAGGGCTAGGTTCTCAGGAGAGTTCAGGGATGCTTCAGCTAGGAGCAGGGGTCAGTTCGGGGGTGGTCAGCCCATCAGACCTTCATATTCAGCACCCCCACTAGCCCCTCGAGGTGGTTCAGTGAGGCCTCAGTTCGGGCCAATGACAGAGCGTTCCTATCGTCCTAAATCCATCCAGAGTGCACCCAGCGGTTATTCCAGTCAGCAGAGATCCTCTAGTTCCTATTTTAGTGCCTTACCGGAGGGTTCACACCGCCCTCCGGCTATTCAGGGTTCTTCCTCTTTTGGGCAGCGTGCTGTAGCGCCAGGAGGTTGTTTCGAGTGTGGGGAGCTGGGTCATACGTGGAGGTATTGTCCCAGGTATCTGGGCAAGGCAGTGCAGTAGAGTTATCAGCCTAGGAGTTTAACACCAGTAGTCCGACCACCTCGAGGTGTAGGACAGGTCGGCAGGGGTCGTCCAAGAGGGGGAGGCCATCCAAGAGGAGGTCAGTTAGTTCCTGTTCACTCTGGGGGAGTTCAGTCATCACGAGCCTCAGCCAGATTTTATGCCATTCCGGCCAGATCAGATGCAGTGGCCTCAGACGCCGTAATCACAGGTATTATCTCAGTATGTGGTAGAGAGGCTTCGGTACTATTTGACCCAGGATCCACGTATTCATATGTTTCAGTACTATTTGCTCATTTTCTGGATGTCCCTCGTGAGTCTTTGGGTTCTCCTATATATGAGTCCACTCCTGTGGGCGATTCTGTGGTGGTAGACCGAATCTATCGGTCTTGTGTGATCACTTCTCTGCGGTTTCGATACTAGAGCAGATCTTTTATTGCTGGATATGATTGATTTTGAGGTTATCCTAGGCATGGATTAGCTGTCTCCTTATCATGCTGTGTTAGATTGCAATGCCAAGACAGTCACTTTAGCCATGCCTGAGTCACCTAGGCTAGAGTGGAGAGGTTATTCAGTTAGTGCCTCCAGCCGGGTCATTTCCTTCATAAAGGCTCGGCATATGGTCGAGAAGGGTTGTTTGGCTTACCTTGCTTATGTGCGGGACACCACCGTTGAGTCTTCGACCTTTGATTCAGTGCCGGTGGTGCGAGAGTTTTCATACGTATTTCCTTCAGATCTTCAAGGCATGCCTGCAGATCAAGATTTTGATTTCTATATTGATTTAGCTCCAGATACTCAGCCTATCTATATTCCCCTGTATCGTATGGCTCCTAAAGAGCTGAAAGATTTAAAGGAGCATCTTGAGGAGTTGTTGGCCAAGGGGTTCATCAGGCCGAGTGTGTCGCCGTGGGGTGCTCCAGTTCTACTTGTGAAGAAGAAGGATGGGTCGATGAGAATGTGTATTGATTACTGCCAGCTGAATAAGGTTACTATAAAGAATAAGTATCCTCTACCGCGCATCGATGATTGTTTGACCAGTTGCAGGGTGCTCGTGTGTTTTCAAAGGTGATTTGAGATCGGGTTATCATCAGTTGAAGATTCGGGCTTCAGATGTTCTGAAGACTGTATTTCATACAAGATATGGCCATTATGTGTTCCTGGTGATGTCCTTTGGTTTAACTAATGCCCCAGCAACGTTCATAGACTTGATGAATAGGGTATTCAGGACGTATATTGATTCCTTCATCATCATCTTCCTTGATGACATCTTGATTTATTCACTGAGCCTGGGTGAGCATGAGCAGCATTTGGGGTTGTGCTCCAGACCTTGCGGGAACAGAAGTTGTATGATAAGCTCTCCAAGTGCGAGTTTTGGTTACATTCCTTGGCATTTTTTGGGCATGTGGTATCCGAAGAAGTTATCAAGGTTGATCCTCAGAAGATTGAGGTGGTTCAAAGTTGGTCGCGTCCTACTTCAGCTTCAGAGATCAGGAGTTTCTTGGGCCTAGCAGGCTATTATCGCCGATTCGTGGAGGAGTTTTCTTATATTGCAGCTCCATTGACCAGATTGACTCAGAAGAATGCCCCGTTTTGATGGTCTGACGAGTGTGAGGCGAGCTTTCAGAAGCTCAAGTGAGCTTTGACCTCAGCACCAGTTCTGTCATTGCCTTCCAGTTCTGGGATGTATACCGTGTATTGCGACACTTCACGCGTCGGGTTGGGATGTGTGTTGATGCAGTATGGAAGGGTTATTACTTATGTTTCGTTCCAGCTGAAGGTTCATGAAAAGAATTATCTTGTGCATGACTTAGAGTTGGCGGTGATTGTTCATGCTTTGAAGATTTGGCGTCACTACTTGTATGGTGTGTCTTGTGAGGGTTATACAGACTACCGCAGTCTGCAGCATTTGTTTAAGAAGAGGGACCTTAATTTGAGGTAGCGGAGATGGCTTGAGTTATTAAAATATTATGATCTCACTATTCTATATCACCCGGGCAAGGCGAATGTGGTAGCAGATGCTTTGAGCAGGAGAGCAGCGAGTATGGGTAGCTTGTCCTACATTGCAATTGAGGAGAGACCTTCAGCCTTGGACATTCGGTCCTTGGCCAATCGCCTTGTGATATTGGACCTTTTGGATCCTCGTCGAGTTTTGGTTCATGTAGTTGCTCAGTATTCATTGTTAGGGGAGATTAAGGCTCGACAGTTTGATGATCCATGCCTTGCAGAGCTTCGAGATACGGTGGTCCAGGGCAGGAGCAAGGAGGTTACTTTTGGCGAGGATGGTGTTTTGAGGCTCCAGGGCCGTTTATGTGTTCCTAATATATATGGCCTGAGGTAGAGAATTCTAGAAGAGGCCCATAGTTCCCGGTATTTTGTACATCCGGGTGCGGCGAAGATGTACCGTGATTTGAAGCAACACTACTGGTGGAGGCGGATGAAGAAGGATATAGTGCAGTTTGTGGCTAGGTGTCTCAATTGTCAGCAGGTTAAGTACGAGCACCAGAGGCCAGGAGGCTTATTTCAGCAGATGCCCATTCCTGAGTGGAAATGGGAGCGCATCACCATGGAATTCGTGGTTGGGTTGCCTCAGACTTTGCGGAAGGTTGACGCGGTTTGGGTCATTGTGGATAGATTGACCAAATTGGCGTATTTTATTTTTGTGGCTACTACTTATACTACAGAGAAGCCGGCCCAGATTTATATTCGGGAGGTAGTCCGGTTTCACGGTGTACCGGTGTCCATTATATCAGATCGAGGTCCTCAGTTCACCTCGCACTTCAGTAGAGCATTGCACAGTGAGATGGGCACTCAGATAGATCTCAGCTCAGCATTTCACCCTCAGACTGATGGTCAGTCGGAGCGTACAGTTTAGATGTTGGAGGAT
The DNA here is from genome assembly GCA_005239495.1 of Nicotiana undulata. Lineage (NCBI taxonomy): Eukaryota > Viridiplantae > Streptophyta > Magnoliopsida > Solanales > Solanaceae > Nicotiana > Nicotiana undulata. The sequence continues at coordinate 27,461 of ML255156.1, forward strand.
ATGCTCATGACTTGTGTGATTGATTTTGGCGGTCAGTGGGACTAGTTCTTGCCTTTGGCGGAGTTTTCATACAATAACAGTTATCAGTCCAGCATCGAGATGGCTCCATTTGAGGCTTTATATGGTCGTCGATGTCGTTCTCCTATCGGGTGGTTTGAGCCTGGCGAGGCCAAGTTATATGACACAGATCTGGTGAGAGATGCCTTGGATAGGGTGAAGATTATTCAGGAGAAACTCCGCACAACTTAGTCCAGACAGAAGAGTTACACAGATCAGCGGGTGCGTGATGTAGCTTTTATGGAGGGAGTTAAGGTTATGTTGAAGGTTTCGTTGATAAAGGGCGTCATGAGATTCGGGAAGAAGGGCAAGCTAAGCCCCAGGTTTATAGGCCTTTTTTGAGGTGTTGAGGCGAGTCGGGGAGGTTGCTTATGAGCTCGCTTTACCTCCCGCCTTATCAGGAGTTCATCTGGTTTTTCATGTATCCATGCTTCGGAGATATCTTGCCGATTTCTCTCACGTGATTTATTTCAACACTATTCAGTTAGATGAGAAGTTGGGCTTCGAGGAGGAACCAATTGCTATTATTGATAGGCAGGACCGCCAGTTGAGTTCTAAGAGAGTTTCTGCCGTAAAGGTCCAGTGAAGGGGCCATCCAGTCGATGAGGCGACTTGGGAGTCCGAGGAGGACATGCGGAGCAGGTATCCACAGCTATTCAGCACTTCAGGTACGATAACACGTCCGTTCGAGGACGAACGTTTATTTTAGAGGGGGAGATTGTGATGACCCAAAAGGTCATCTTATGTAGATTTAATTATGACTGTGTTCCGAGGCTCCGAAAGCCTCCGTCAATCTCACCTCGATGTGCATGCCCAACCCAGGCACGTAGCCAGGAAGCCTTTATGTGGAAACTTGATAAAGAGTTGAATTTATGATAATTAATTGAATAAAGTTGACTTTGATCAACATTTTTGGTAAACGGACCCGGATCCGTGATCTGACAGTCCCAGAAAGTCCGTCGAAATATATGGGACTTGGGTGTATGCCCGGAATCGAATTCCGAGGACCCAAGTCCGAGAAATGAATTTTTAAAGGAAATTGTTTTATGAAAATAATAAAGGCTTATGAAAATGAACCTTGATGTGAAACATGTGCTGCCGGGCCCGTATTATGGTTCCGAGCCTAGAACAGGTTCAATATGTGTCATTTAAGATATTTGTGAAATTTGGTAAGAAACAGACTTGATTTGACGGGTTTCAGATCAAAATGGGAAAATTTAGAGTTAAAGAAGTTTTGAGGATTTTCATAGAAATTTGAAATTTGGTTTGGAATGTGATTTTATGTTACCAAGGTCCGAATGAAATTTCGAGACCGAGAATAGTTCCGTTATGTCATTTATGACTTGTCTGCAAAATTTGAAGTCATTCCGAGTAGTATAGGCCCGTTCGGTGCATTGAAGTGAATTCTAGAATTTCAAGTTCTTAAGTTTTGATTCAATTTGGTTTTGGGGTTGAATTCTGAGTTTCGTTGTTGTTTTTCATGCTCCGAGAGTTCGAGCGAGTCCGTATCATGAGTACAGACTTGTTGGCATCTTTGGATAGGGTCCCGAGGGGCTCGGGTGAGTTTCGGACCCCTCAGAGTTAATTTCAAAACGCTAGAATTTTTTTGTCTGGTTACCTTCAGTGCGTTTGGAGGTGCAAGACTACGATCGCACAAGAGGATTTGACCAGGGGTTGAAAATGACATGTGTGATCGCACAGGTCTATCCCCGATCGCACATGGTAAGTTTTTGGACTGGCCCGGATAAGCTCTCTGCGATCGCAACCCCTACCCCCGAGATCGCACAAGCCTGTTTCCCCTACTCTCCACGATCGCCAGCCTACAGCTGCGATCGCACAGTGCTCTTGAGGGCCCTGGGCAGTTGGCCTGTGCGAACGCACTTCCCCAGCTGCGATCGCACAGTATAAGCAGCTGGGCAGTGTGATTTTAATACGGGATTTGGCCTTATTTCACCATTTCCATCTTCTTCCCCAAGCTTCATGAGAGCTTTCAAGAGGAGCCTGCCACCCAGTGTTTTAGGTAAGTAAAATTTTCCCTAACACCTAGTTCTAAACATCAATTCCTAGTTAATCTTCCTTCCAAATTATCAAATTCATGAATTTGGGTAGTAATTTAGGACTTTTGGGAAATTTGTGAATTATCCGTTTAAAGCCGCGAATTTAAGTATAAATTACATAATTATGATCCTTAGGCTACGGGTCAGTGATCCCTTCGAGAATTTTAAGGATTCGAACGTGTGGGCCCGGGGTCAAAATTTCAAAATCCTTCAAGAATGTCTAACTTTGGGATAATTGGTTAATTCTTCTTCCTTGGGATTAAATTGATTCAATTATACTATATTTGGCTAGTTGCGAGTCGTCGAGGGTAGATTTCGGAGATTTCAGGCGCATCCTTGATCCGAGGGGTGATTTCTTCACGAGGTGAGTGTCCTTTCTAACATTGTAAGAGGGAATTGTCCCCATAGGTGATCCATGTGTAAATTGTTTGGGGGCTACGTACGCGCCAAGTGACGAGAGTCCGTACGTAGTGGCTATTATTATTATGTCCGGGTAGTTAGGCCCACATCATGCCTTGCATGCTTCCTCGTAATGCCGTATATGCCTATGCTTTTCTCGTAATGCCTTATATGCTATCCTTGTAATGCTTTATATGATTTATTGTGACGCCATATGTACTATGAGATTATGTTTTGTATAGTATTGTTCCTCTGAGGCTTTATGGACAATTGTTGAATGGCAACAAATTTGTTATGGAATGTAAGTATTATAAGATATTGGGATCGGGACGTACGCCACGACAGGTTTCAGAGTTATTATGCCTATATGGGATCGGGCCGTATGCCACGACAGAGTTGAAAAGAAATTGAAATATATATGGGATCGGGTCGTACGCCACGACAGGGTTGAGAAGTATTTGTGATATATATGGGATCGGGCCGTACGCCACGACAGTGTGGAGAAATACTTGAAATACATATGGGAGCGGGCCGTACGCCACGGCATATCTAAGACTTGGTGATTATTGTTTCGTTTCGGTGGTCTTATCCTTGAAAGTGCATTATTGTTTAATTCAGTAGTTGTTTGGATTTCTGCTCTTGATATGTACTTGTTGCTTATTTCCTGACATGCCTATTGTATTTCATTATATTCTATCATATGTTATTACTGTTGGACCTTAGTGAGTATCGAGTCGACCTCTCGTCACTACTTCTTCGAGATTAGGCGAGATACTCACTAGGTACATATTTATTAATATGTACTCATGCTGCACTTTTGTACTTAACTGTACAGGTTCTGAGGCCGGTGCTTCTGGTTATTGTACCGTAGATAGATCCTGAGCTTGTGGACTTGACTTCACGGTGAGCTGCTTCCTCTGGCGATTCCCTGCAGCACCATGGAGTATTCACTTACTTTTGTTATTTTCCCCGTCTATTTCATCCTGACTGTGGATTTTTATATATATTACTTTCCTTTGTATATTCCGTTAGTATGCCCCTGACACTCGTGACACTAGTTCCTGGCACGCGTAGTGTCTATACATTTGGGTTTTGGGTTGTATAGGTCTGCATATGCTTTATTTTGGACACTTAGTGATATGGTTTTCTTTTCATATCCAGCTATCATCATGTTTAACTGTTTAAAATTGGTAATTATTGACTTGTTTAATCAAATGGGAAGGCTGACACTTAGTGTAATTCATATTGGCTTGCCTAACCCCGTCGTTGGGCGCCATCACAACCTGGATTAGGATTCTGGGTCGTGACACCTACATGGGTTCCAACCATGCCGGACCACCACTGGAAGCTCTGCTTCGGGTTGTTTCCGGCCTTTCTCCGATGTTGTTCTATGAGTATTTCTTGTGTTGATCAGTGACTGTTGTTTAAATGTTTGATAAGTCCGACCATTTACCTTATTGATTATTTACCTATTGATTGTTATATTGATTTCTTGTGTTAGAGTCCCCAGGCCTGTGATGTTTTCCTTGAATACATGATTTTGTATATTTCCTCTACAATTCTGTACCAATGTAAATTTTTTCCCTACTGGTGTGATACTTTCCTTAATTACATGGGATTCCCTGCAATTGTGATTACATCCGATATTCTTTAAGTTATTTTTTTAAACTAACACCCTATTTTACTTTGTAAATAACTGTTAGTGTAACTTTCCTTAATTAATACTATGTATTTGGCTTTATTTATATACTATGTGATTTTCTTGTCCCTAATTAAACAAAATCAGTCTTAAATTTTATTCTTTTTCCTTATTTGGCCATGATAGGCACCGTTTGAGCTTGACTCCCTAATTAAAGGGAGTTCAAGTCCTTGATTGACTTTGATTGATTCTGACTGAACAATTATTCCTGTAATTATGCTAAATTACTACTCTTTGCCTATGTTATTACTTGGTTTTCGACTCTATATATACACTGCCTTCTCTCCTGACATTACACATACAAAAAGTACACTGATATTCACCCACAACACACTGACGGTGATAGCACACACGGATATTGAGAGCACTGATATCACACACAAATACACTGAGTAATCCTTGTTGCTCTTTTGCTTCTACACATTACTGCTCTGCTGCATCTTTGTTTTGCATACTTTTGTTTTTGTTCTATCTCTTTGCACCTTGCTATTCTATATCAATCGACTATTATGTCTCTAAGTTAATTTTATAGTGTCTCTACACAATATGCTTCAGTTCTTGTTTATATACCTATTATTCCTTTGGTGTTTTATCTTGTGGTTCTACTGCCTACCATGTAATTAATATGATTCTATAATGTCCTTTCTCTTTTGTTAGTGTAATAAGTACTCTGCTTTCTTCATGTGATTATCTATAATTGTTTGAGTCTGGTGTAATTAGCATATCCCTGCTATCCCTCCTTTCCTATCAGTCTAATATGTCTCTTGTTCCTCCTGTGTGACTCTATGTGAGACTTATGTCACTAGTATGCCTATTTGTCTATGGGTTAATGTTTCTTATCTGAACATGACTACTGTTACATGCTCTCATCCCCTATTTAGCCTCTCATGCAGAAACCTGTATCCCTCCATCTGATTTCTAAATGCTATATAATTCTGATCCTTTTAATCTATGATTGCTTTGTGACAACTATGTGGTAGCTATGTGAATTTGTAACTTTATTCTATTGCTAACATGTGAATTACTTGTCCCCAACTCCCTTCCCTGTTGAGTTTGTCTCTTGAACCCTACACATTTGCTGAGTTGTGATTGGCCTGTTTCTTTCCCTTTTGCAAACTATTTTTCTTTCATAAAACTCTTACATTGTTCTCTGAAGTCATTTTTCAAAACTATTATTTCAGAACTCTTTCAAACTCAACACTCTTTTAAACTATAAGCACTTAACACTACTCCTAGAAATTAGGTCCTACCCCCTTCGTGTGAGCATTGCCTTGAGTACCCCTGAGTACTCATTGAACTTTGACACACAAGGCTGGTAATTCCACACTGCACTTTGTTAAAATCTTGGCAATTTTGCTTGGGTGCTGGTATTAGCCAGGGACCCATTTGGGGCCCTAGGGAACTTTGTCGCACCCAGGCCATGTAAGGATGTTAAAATCTTATTTTTCCTTTCATTAATGTAATTTATTATTATTGGCCTGTAATAATTTGTAAACGAATAATTGAGGCTGGATAGTGAATGTGGGAGGGGCTATGCATGTTTAGTATAGTATGGGTAGAAAACATGACTATAGGATTTTACTTACCTATGTGTGTAATAGTAGCATGCTTAGGACACGCATACCATGCCTTAGAAATCATGTTTAGGCTCTTATTTCAGCAAAACTGTTATATTCATGTCATTTTATAAGCCCTGCTCACAATAAATAATTATAACCAAGTAATAAAGCTGTCATAATGTACTACTACTGCATCTTCACAAGCATTGCATGTAGAAGACATGCTTATAGGGTTCTACTTATTCATGTGTGCACTAGATATACTTCTCTTTAGGACTTTACTTTCAAAATGCCTATTTTCCATTACGCCTTGCTAAACGCCTAGCTAATGTTCTTGTCTAGTAATCTCGCTAAAATATGGTTAAAGTTTTTAAAATGTTTTCTGCAAATATATTTTTCGCATATCCTTAAAATCAGGACTAAGGTGTGCATGCTCACCTTTCAAAACAAAATAGGCAATGTGTACGACGCCTAGGCAAACCTTAGCCCTAACACTTATCAAAACCCAAATCAACCGTTACGTCCTGTTTGTATTAAAAATGACCTGTAAAACTAATCAACCTTTTCTTGAGAACATTGCTGAGTGTCATTATTTTCACTCTTGTCTGCCAAGCAATTAATAGATTTTCAAAACAAACTCTCCCTTTCACAAAGTCACTCTGTTTTGTTTGAATCCTTGCTCTATCTTAAAATTATTGGTTCTCGAAGTTATGCACTCATTCTCCTTTAAACTACTGGTTCCTGCTTTATTTCTTGAATCACTGATTTCAAAATAAGTCACCCCTGTTTGAAACTACTCAGTTTTACTTTCAAATCTTGCTTTACTTCTGGTTATTGGTTTTCTATTGGTTTTTCATCCGTTTATTTAAAACTCCATCAAAACTGTTGTGCATTTTTAATCCTGCTATTGCCTTTGAATTACTGGATTTTTCCAATCAATTCTTCTTTAAACTGCTATGTTTTAATCGACTTTATGCCTTATTTTCCGAAAACCTAAGCTCCTAAGCCTACTATTTTCAAACTTAAAACCTCAGTTTTAAACTCTTTTCTTGAGACTCCTTTATGTGCTTGAGTCGTGCTATTTACGTATACAACCTGTGGAGGGATTTATGAGCCCATATTTGCTTTTGTATGCTTCCTCTATATGTAGTCCTAACTATTATTGCATGTCGCTTAGAATTTATCCTTTAAACCTAGGGGTCAGCCTAGTACTCGCCTTGTAAGAATAGTAGTCCTAAACACCCACCAGGACTGATAGGATGGGATGGGTAATAGCACGCAATAAGCATTCGTGACCAACACACGCGTTTTAAATAACCTTTACGGGGTGGGAAGGGTAGAATACGGATATGATGACCGGTGCGCTAATACCATGTGCAGACGCCTCTTTGAGGAAGTGACATACCAGGTATTGCATTGATGTGATCCGTATTACTTTAAACCTAGGACAGTTCTTTTCAAATGTTTATTCTAATGTTTTTCCCAAACCTTCAAAGATTTTTATACTTGTTTGAAATCCCCTCTTATATGAAACTTACTTGCTACTTGTTCACCGTCCAAATTACAAAATTTCTTAGCTGGGACCCACAGTTGTGGATCTTGAGGGGTGCCTAACACCTTTCCCTTGGGATAATTCAAGCCCTTACCCAATCTCTGGTAATGCAAACTAGTTTATGAGTTATCAACTCTAGGTGCCCTAACGCACCATAAAATCGTTAGGTGGCGACTCTTCCTTAAACCCTTTTCCTTTAAGGAGTTGTCCAGAATGTCATAGAACCCTATCTCTCCGTACCTAACCCGTGTGATAGAAAAAGTGGATGCGACAAAGCGCCTTCTCATATTGAGGAGTGCATTCCTGGTCCCTTCGAGACAGTCTTCGATTTAAAAATTGATAGACCTCCTTCGACGCCGGGCCGTGCGAGCCCATGTCTCGGTACATAAGCGTTGTAACCGATGTGAAAAAGGTGAAGATAGATTATCGTTGGGGGGAAGCGGTGCAAGTAAAAATCCCTTCATCTGAGGAAAGTATAGTTACACATAAAGCTGGCTTCCTTAGCGTATATATGTATTCTTTAACTTTAGGCCCCGTAGATTCTTCTTCCCCACCGATAGACCCGGTGATCCTCGATTTCTGTCATCAGTATCAAGTGACGCTCGGTCAAATTTATCCCTCTTTCTGGAGAAATGTCTATATGATTAGATATTTCTCGAACATGGTCCGGGGGATGTCTTTCACCCTTGATCATCTGATCAGATTATACAGCCCTCGGCTCTATCGAAGGGGCTTAGTCAAGCTGCAGCGTCGATCTGCCAAAGCATTTTTTGCTATCATCGACGAGGAGAAAGACCGGGGATGGATAAGCCAATTTGTTCGAGTCAGAACCTCAGACCTTATCCCTGCTGAGAGGATGCCATTCTCGGAGGAATGGAATATGGACGTAAGTGTTGTTACGCCGAGTGTATTTTATCATATGAATGTCATTTTCCCCCTTTGAACTAACTCTATTCTTTTTGACTTGATCTTTTTTCGGTTGTATAGCCACCATGTGGTTCCTCGGTGCAGTCAAGGACCTCCCGAGGTGGGTTAAGCTCTTGGACTCCGCCTCTCTATATAATGAACGCATTTGGCGTGATTTGGCCGAGACGCGATGGCAGGCCAAGAATCACAGTATGCTCTCATCACTATCACTTCTAGATTTCTTATGAGTAGATCTTCATGGAAATATTTCTCATGTTTTATGCTTTGTGCAGGCCTCGGGGAACCGGTTTCAATGAGACCGCCTCCTCCTAGTTAAGAAGAGGCCCAAAAACCTGCCAAGGGCACTAAGAGGAAGAAGGAGACGTCGGCGTACTCTCCGAACTCAAAGAAACCCAAGGCTCAGAAGCCTAAGACTGATGCCACGATCTTGACCTCGGCAGCTGCAGAAAGTCTGCGTATTGAAGACGAAGATGATGATAATTGCCCTTTGGTACAAAAGGTAAGGTGAAGCACTGATGCTTCAAAAGTTGTTGGGAAGAAGACTGCCCAGTCAGAGGTGGCCGATGCAGACCCACCTCATGTTGATGAGACCCTCGAGGAGGGTTTGGGTGCATTCCCCGAGCCAACCGTCGGATAGGATATGACTATGCTGATGAAAAATCGGTTAGAGGAGCCAATTCTGAGACTCTTCAAGGGTGAGAGGAAGCCTCGATAGAGATCGATGCCCTGGGCGATTTCCAATCGGGCCTGCCGTTTTCACCAGGGCAGATACGGGATGCCCAGAATAAGGATGCTCCCAATATGGGGATCTCTCAAGGAAAGGATGGTGTGCTTAAAGACTACTTTGTCTTTGTTGAGGAGGACGTCAATCTGGATGCCCCCGTTATCATCGAGGAGGCTGAGAAACTTCAGAAGCAGGTGATTTCTTTTGACATTACTTATGTGCTTTGGCTTCTGACTTTTGCCCCTCTAACTTCCTCCCTATGTGTTGTAGGTCACGAAGATGTATGACCAAGCCTTCTCTAAGTTAAGGGATGAGCTGACTTGTTGTGAGGAGGAGCTTGAGAAGCTCACATCGGAGTCAAATAAGCTGAAGGCTTTGTATTCCCGAAAAGAGGAGGAGTTGGTCGACCTCCGGGCAGGCTCAGAGAAGGAGCTCCAGTACAGGGAAAACTTCATCGAGCAGGTAATCTGGTATTCATGGGCTTGTCTTTTGCTTTCATAACTTGGTGCTCACTATCTTAATTCGGCATTTGCAAATTCAGCAAAAGGATGCCTTAGCAGGGTAGCTCTAGGGAGAAGTCGCGACCAAAGATGTCGAGATCCTTGAGCTAAAGTGGAATAATGATACCGTGGCTTCAGAGAGAGACACTATTCGAGGAGAGCTAACCTCGACTCAGGGTCTTCTTCAAGGCGCTCAAGAGGAGGCTGCCGCAGTAGCCGCAACCAAGTCTGAGGCCGATGCCTTCATGTCCTCGTACAAAGACGATGTTGCCGCCGCAAATGATCGGGCAAGGGAGATATCCGTAGAGGCCGAGCTCAAACTGGCTCGGGCCGATGCTCATTCTCATTGGGAGCTAGGAGGCAAGCCTTTGAAAAGGTGCACGCCAGAGGCTACAATATCTCAGCTGAGATCGAAGAAGCCAAGGCCTTGGAAGATGAATCGACGATTTTGAATACTTCGGACGATGGCTCGGCCAGCGACTCGGGAAGTAGTGAGGATGAAGAATAGAATACTTTCCCCTTTTTACTTCTTCTTTTTTGTATGTGGGCTCCTCGAGGGAACTTTGTAAAACACTCTTGTAAATATATTTTTGGGAATGCAAAGGATTTCTTCGTTTCATGTATTTAAACTTTGCCTCTTAGTGTTTATGCAATAGTTAATCCTTATATTGGATTTAGCTCCTTCGAGTCCAGTCTTGGAGTAACAAAGACCCTCGAATTGAGCCATTCTGATTTAAGCTGCATACCTTCCCGAGGTCGATTTAACTCTTCAATCCCTCGAACACTGTATGATAGCGTCATTCCTATGATGCGACTGTGAACTGACAGAGGTGGCCCCATCGGTACATTTCCCAAGATGTCATGATGGTTATCAGAGTAAACGAAAAGTCGCCCCTTTTCTTATATATATTTTCCTTTTCTTCATTGAGGGCGTTGCTATTTGCAAAACTAATTTTCTCTTTAGAGTTCCCCTTCTTGAACCATTTCTTCTGTTATCTCAGTCTGAAGCTTTCGCCCGAGTTTTCATATTCTTTCACTTGCTTTAAAGGAGTCATGGCTGCCATGCCCAAATCTGCTCATCAGAAAGAGGAAAGTTCTATCGTTGCTTCTCATCTGGCCGGTGGTACACCGCTGGCGTTTGGCGAGCTAACCTCAAATTGTTTCGTCTCGAGGATGGACTTTATGTTGGATAGACCTCTCGACGTTCCGATCCATCTAGAACACGCGTTTAGGTTCATTTCATCAATAAAAGAGAGACATTTCTAGGCCGTGAGGAGAGACTGCGAATATGGAGAAGAGGTGGCGTGCAGATAGTCTCTCAGGAAGAGGGTAACATGGCCCATGTATAGGGTTTTTTTAATGTATACACGTACCCCTTTACGTTGGGCCCTCTTGACCGAGTCGTGCCGAAGATATCGAGTTACCTTGGCTCAGGTCCACCTGTCGTTCTGGCGGATAATGTTGATGATAAGATTGGCCTTTACACTACCGAGGTTTGATCACTCTACGAAGTCGATCCATCTGGCCCTTTATTGCCAGTGATGCTGAAGATGTGTACCTATGGATGGCACCACATCGACGGCCAGGGTCGAGAAGTCTCCCGAGGTAGCTGAGCTTGCTAAACCCGGGGTCTCTAACCTCGGGGGAGAGGTTTCTCGAGAAAGAAGGAGTGAAAGTCCTTTGCCACCATCTTCTTCTCCCTTCCGATGTACTTCGAGGGATGTTCGGGGCTAGGGGCCTCCGAGATCAAGTAGAGTTCCGAGTGATCGTGTCTTCATTCAGAGTGGTTTAACTAGGTTCGATGAGACCAGAATAGTAGACGCGCGCTCGACCTTTGAGGATGCTCAGCGGCTCTGTTCTGTGGTGAGCTTCGGTAAACTTTGTGGCTCTCTTAGCTTCGTGTTTTCGTCTTTTAAACTGAAGTTTCTTTTTCACAGGCCTTTGACAAACACAAGTCCGAGCTGCTTCGCTGCGAGGCCAGGTTGCGAAAAGCCTTGGACGGGGAGAAATCTCTCAAGCTTCTTTGTGACAAGAAGACAAGAGAGTCGATAAACCTTCGGCTTGAGAGGAATCAAAGTCAAGATTACGAAGGCAATCTCAAGAAATAGGTAATATTTATTTTGAGGGAATGTAGGCCTCTTCCCCCCTCTTTGGAGACTAATGCTTCGATATCTCAGTTGAAGAGAAAGCGGAGGCGCTAGAACGCCTTTAGGGAAAAGTAGGTCAAGCCAATTTTAAATGCAAGGAATTGAAGGCACATATTGATGCTCATGCCGCGACCAAAAGGAATGCTTTAGCTAAGGCCTCCACCCTCGAGATACAATTTCGTAATGCCCGAGTCGATAAGAAGGTGGCCATCTATTTAAAAGATACTGCTGAAGCGCGTTCAAAGCTAAGGGGGGCTTCCGATCGAGAAAGTGGGTCTAACGAATATGCCCGATGCAAATCCCGGAGGGAAACCCTCAAGGAGATCCATGTTAGGTGCTTCGAACTCTCGGAGGAGATAGAGCAAGCCAAGGCGGATGAATTCGACGCCAAGTTCCTCATGTTCGATGCCGAAAACGGTGAGGAAGAAGCTAGTGAGGGAGCTGGTCCCGAAGGAGCCGATGATGGCACAATCCCAGAGGAGGGAAGGAACTGAGTCCGTGAGTGTAGATTAGGTTTTCTCTTTCCGATTCATTGTATAGGGCACTATGTGAGAGCATTGTAATTGTAACTTTGTATCAATATATATAAAAAGAAACCTTTTGATTTTCCCTTTATATAAGTTTCCACTTGCTTGTGTCATTGTTTCTACTTTACTTTTTGATGCTCGTCAATAATTTGTTCGGTGAGATGGATTTTGAAATGAAACCCTCGGGGTTTTGTGCTCGATGAGCAATAGGCAATAGTTGATAGTTAACCTTTTAGTGCTCAGTCTTCGAGTTGGATTTCAACTCGAGTTCATCGACCCTTAGGTTTTTTAATCGGCCCCGAGGCTCTTTAGGCTGGCGCTTAGGCTCTTATGCATTGGCTCATAGACTTGTTTTATATCGGCCCTGAGGCCCTTTAGGCTGGTGCTTAGGCTCTTACACATTGTCCCTTAGGCTTATTTTTGTATCGGCCCTGAGGCTCTTTAGGATAGCGCTTAGGCTCTTACGCATTCGGTCGATGCGACCTCCGATATGGCTATGGGTTTCCCTCACTAACGACTTTTTGAAGTTTTTGTGTTCCTCTGCCTCTTTGACGGCTCGATAAGAACCTCGATTATGAGCCGATGTGCGACGATAGACGAGCACCTCGGGAGGTTTTCTCGAAGCCCGATTGTTTCGAAGCCTTTTTATTGTTTGGAGCTAATATGATCGAAGATCTTTTGCTTATACCGAGGGTATCCTAATTAACCGGTTCTTTTCAAAGTATTTTCAAAGTATTTGAAGGCCTGTGATTTTATGGCGACGGTCAGACGTCTCCTAGTCGCGTTAGTTTGGCCGGAGCCTTATGAACGTAGTCTTTATGTTTGGACGTAGCCTTTTAGTCCCCGAGTGAGGTGTCCTTTGTGTCTATATCGAGGGTGTGCCTTTCTAGGGGTCTTACAAGTTCGAATATATAGCCTAGACTTGAATATCGGGATTATGCCTTTTTAAGGTCTTACAAATTTGGGCATTCCTCGTTGAGGTCTTTTAGATTTGGTATTGCCTCATTGAGCGCTTTATGCATCTAGTGTTGCCTCATGGAGGGCTTACATTTTTTATTTTGCCTCGTGGAGGGCTTATATTTTTTGAGTATGCCTCATGGAGGTCTTACAGATTCGGTGCTACCTCGTTGAAGGCTTACAAGCTTGAGCATACCTCGTTGAGGTCTTACACTTTGATATTGCCTCTTCGAGGGCTTATGTGCTCGAGGTCGCCTCACTAAGGTCTTACATGTTCGATGTTGCCTCATGGAGGGCTTACGAGTTCGAGTTTAGATGGCCTGGTGAGCTGATTGTTGATGATAATCCTCGAGTGTTCGAGAGTTTTTTGTCCTGGAGCCGTTTCTTGTGAAAGTAGAAAACTTCTTTGAAGCATAAAGTGTTTTGATGATAAAATATACTCATTCGATTACTTGGTACAAGCATACATGTTTTCGCCGTCGAGGGTTCGATTATTCAACGCGGACACTATTCATTTGACCGTTTGGTCCAATACATCATTCTCCTGTCAAGACCCCTTCACATATTTCAATTTCTTCAAGGAGGTGACCTCCCGGGGGGATGCCCCCCAATATTTGAGGTTGAGCGAAGAGAAGCCTTGAATACTTGATGAGTTCTTCTTAAGTACCATATAGGTGTTGCTTCGTTAAAAACATCGTTGGTAAAACCCATTTGGGATGAAATCCGATCTAAGGGGAAAAGAGCGTAACGCATGCTTTAAAACATAAGGTCTTCGAGCGGGAGGGTGCCTCGATTCCTCTCAATCGAACACCAACATATAAGTTAGAGTAAAACGTAAATAATAAGGGAGAGGGTTGTACCTTAAACGTGGTAGCGTTCAAGCCTCGATATGCTTTAATTGCTTGTTCCGAGGACATGGAACGGTCCTTTATCCGTTCATACGGGTGCAACCAAGTATGTATTTTGGGATTGCTACTTGGTCGTTTTCTTGTACTTTGGCTCCTTCGATGTAGAAAGTGTCGATGCCGGTGCCACATCGTGCACCGCGAACATCTCTCTTGCTTCATGCTCTCCCCGTACACTGTTTTTATTCCGCCCTTCGTTGGGAACTTCATCATTTGATGAAGGGTTGACGGTACTGCTCTCATGCAGTGTATCCACGGCCTTCCGAGTAAGAAATTGTATTTCATGTCTCCTTCGATCACATGAAACTTGGTATCTTGAATTGTGACGGCCACGTTGACCGGGATGATGATTTCCCCTTTTGTTGTCTCGCTCGCCATGTTGAATCCATTGAGGACTCGAGAGGCGGGCATGATTTGGTCGAGCAACCTGAGATGTTCTACCACCCTCGACTTGATTATGTTGGCCGAGCTACCTGGATCCACGAGCACACGTTTAATTTGAAATTTATTCAAAAGAAAAGATATAACCAATGCCTCGTTATTAGGCTGAGACAGGATATCGATATCCTCTTTGCTGAATGTGAGAGCATCATCTGGTATGTAACTCCGATTTCGATTTTCCCTAGTGATGGATATTTTTGTTCGCTTGACAATAGGTTCCTGTGGGACGTCGATTCCTCCAATGATCATGTGGATGACATGTTGTGGTTCTTCTGGTTCGTTCTTCCTGTTCGCCTCTCTTTCCCGAAATTGATTTTTAGCTCGATCGTTAAGGAAGTCTCGAAGGTGCCCTTTAATGATTAGTGGGGCTACTTCTTCTCGGAGCTGTCTGCAATCCTCGGTCTTGTCGCGCCCCCTTTTTCTCTCCTTGCGGATAGTCAGGGTTTTCGACATTATTGGGACAACTCGTTTCCTTTTAGAAAAAAAGGGGTATAAGGAATTGAAGAATCGCCACCTAACAAATTAAGGTGCGTTAGGGCATCTATTACGGGTCATTTATAAAACCAGATTATATTACCAGAGATTGGGTAAGGGCTTGAAGTTACTTCGAAAGGAAGGTATTAGGCACCCGTCAAGGTCCACAACGGTGGATCCCGGCCAAACATAATTTGTGAATTAGTCAATTAGCCAATAAGCAGTCTAAGCACACATATGTAAAAGAAATAAATGCTTTTAAACAGATAAGCAGTTAAGCACACATATGTAAAAGGGATAAGCATGGTCATAAGTCTTTTATCCTATAAGATCATATCCATGCAATGCCCGGTAATCACTCCTCAATGAGAGGGGCTACACGTTGCATTAGCGCACAGGTCATCATATCATATAACTACCCATTATCCCACCCCTTAGTGGTTATATAAGAGAGTTGATTAACGAACTCTAAGAGTGTTTTTACCCGTCCCTTCCTTATGATCCCGGAGGATTTTAAGACCTCTAGAATTGGGAAGTTCTAGACAATCCTAAGGTGTTTAGAAAAGACAAAAATCTGGGCGACAAACAAATAACATGTAGGACTATCAAATAAGGGGGGAGCAGTTAGGGGCTCATGTTTACCTCCACATATATAGACAAATAAGCAGCACTCAAACACAAATTCTAGTAATTTCAGAGAAGTCCTAGAATAGGATATCTGGGTGAGCATCAAAACACAGAATATGCAACACTGTTTTAAAACTAAGTGACAGGGTCCTAATCAGTTTTCCTACTAATTTATTTTTCAAAACTTGTTAGACTTAAGCAATTTATAAATAATCAGGGCATAGTTTCTCAGTTTTATATAAGAAAATTAATCATTTGTATCAGGATATGACGCCTAAATTCAAACCTATAGGCATGCTGATCTAAGTGACAGAGATTATAACAAATGATTTATGCCAATTTGTATCAGGATATGACACCTACGCATGAAGCTATTTTTTAAACATTTTCATAGACAGCTGTTTGTTTAGTCAAAAATAGACATGGTTCAAAACAGATACAAACAGAGTCCCTAAAAGGGGATATCTAATGCACACAGGGATGACTATTTTTACTAGGCAGTGTTATTAATCTAATGACATGATTTTTAAGTAACAATACTTATGCAGAATCTGAGATTGAGTAGTGATCTATAACATGCAATATGCTGAAGCAATAACCGTGAATACCCTAAAAATAGTATGTCTAATGCACATGTTTAGCATGGTTTGAATGCAAATAGACACAACAATCCTAAAACATGATTTCTACAATAGTTTTGCACAATGTAAATCCTAAAGCATGATTTCTACCCAGCTTTACCCACACAAACTTATAGCTACCCTCCCTTTTCACGAGTTGCCCAAATATCTATTTACAAATGATTATTACAGACCAGGATTGCATAAATTGCATAAGTGAAATATAAACTAAACTATAGAGGGCCTGAAACAGGCTCAAATCAAACCTCGGAGTACCAGGCCTTCAGTAGTCTCAAATACCCAGAAATCTCATAGCCAATTTGTGTCCCGGTGTGTAAGAGTTCCCTAAGAACCTCAAGGATCCCGGGCAGTGCTCACACCCAGACTTTTCAAAATAAGGACTAATTATGTGTAGTGTGGAATGGCCAGCCCAGTGGGCCAGAGTTCAAAAGAATCTCAAGAGGATCCCAAGGCAGTACACACACTGGAGGGGAAGAACCTATTGACTTAAGAGTAAAGTGAGAGTGCTTGACATAGTTTTGAAAGATTTTGGTAAAACAATATATAGAGATGACCCTAAGGTTTGAAATGGTTTTCTGAAATAGGAACTAGTTTAGTAGTAAAACAGTTTGAGAAGAGTATAAAACATTTTTGAAATCAGCAAACACACCAATTGGTCATAGAACACCCAGATTCAGAAACACTCAACCAATAGATTCTACACAGGGATAGGGGTTGGGGACACATAGAGTGCATATTAAGGGAACATGAACAGTGTACAGGGGAACAACAAATACATAGTACACTCAGTGAGGGGTTTTATAGAAATGATAGGTTAGTTATGATGGTAGGCAATTGAGACATAGAGCACAGACTACAGTAAAGCCATGTTGGAAGCAAATGAACACTGAACATGATCAAACACACAACTATTATCAATATAGTGCCCTAAAAAACTAGGTGAGTTAATATGATCTCATCAGAGAAGAAGAATAGGGAGGGGTAAGTAGACATGTTGGAAAAGCATCACATAAGCATTCATAGTTTAGACATGCTTACTACATATTGAACAAACAAGATATAGACATGCTGGATAAAGCGGTAGACAAGCAGTTATAGTTTAGACATGCTAATTACATATCGAGCAAGACAGGATTAGGCATGCTAAACAGGACAGTAAATAGGAATAAGAATGGAACTCATAACTGATTAACTAAAACAGTGATGAAACACATAGGGTTTAGGTTTTAAAAAATAATCAAAGACATACTAGTTAGGGAAAGAGAACACAGAATATAAAGCAGATTTTGTGCAATACCTAGCCTCGGCTTACAGCTGGATAGACAAGTGATTCTTTCAAAGCTAGCAAAAAGTTCGAGCCTTCGGGATCTCTCTTGAACGGCGTTCGGTCAGTCCTTTTCTTCTGTTGATGCTGAGATTGATGCTTTGACTTATCACAATTAGTAGATAAGAAAAGAGAGTTTTAGAGTGTAGGAGTGTGTTTCTGAACTAATGTCCGTGTGTAAAAGTGAAATAGAGGAGAGTATACATAGCAGTCTAGGAGCAGAGCAGAATAAAGTAAAAGAAATCAACACTCAGTAATTTAAGGAAATCACAAAATTAATTTACACGCAAAATCAGTGTAGTCTTCCCTTGATTAAGGGTAACTACTCACCGGTAAAGGACAAGAGTCATTTAAGGAAAGAAATCAAATCAGCCTTAAGTAAAGAGGTAAATAAACAGGAGTCTAATTAACGAAATAATCATGAAGAATCAGTAACATTACAAGAAATTTAAATAAGGTAAGAAGAATAATTAAGTCGCAAACAAGGGAATAAATCAAGGATTATGCATATAAGTTTTAACAGAGCAAATCAGTAAATCAAAATTCAAAGTAGTATTGATTTACGGGGAGGAAAATATCAGTTTTCCATAAAAAGACAAATAGGCTAAATGAAATTTCATAAACACCCAAAAATAAACAAAACATTTACTAAGAATCTCTAATAGAGCTGAACTAGGGTAAAAATCACAAGACACTGAATTAGACTAAGGGGAAATCATGAAAGTTAAAACACAGAACAAAACAATGCAACAAGTAACACGGAAAAACTCAGAATCAAAGCAAAAATATAAGAAAATTAGGGGTTTAGCATAAAATCGACTAGGGTCTAAACAATCTTAGCATATCAATCTATAACACTTAATAACAAACGATTAAACATTCAAAAATCAGAAAATCTTTTGAGAACATGACTTAGGGTAAACCCTAGTTTAGGAAAACGGGAAATGAGTTGAAAAATCCAGAAAACTTTCGAGAAAACATGTGAAATACATTCGATAAGTCTCAGATCTGTACCAATCTGAGAAGATCATAGATAAAATTAGGGTTTATAGATGTATAACAGAGACGAGGTCATAGACTTAGGAAAACATGGATTTATAACGAAAATAAGAAGATTCTTACTCAATGGTCGAACCAAATGGCTTGAAACAGGCGAGGAAAACCAAATGTGTAAACATACCTACCTAGGTCCCTTGAAAATCTCCTCAAGGATCTAGGAGTTGGAGATACCATAGCATATAGGAGGCCATTAGAGGACTGAGGTGGTGAAGAACCACCATAGAACAACAGTAGGCTAGTGACGGCGGGGAAAATTAGGGTTTCTGCTAGAGAGAGTTTGAGAGAAGAGGAGAGGAGTGACGACGGGGGGAAATGATAGAATGGTTAGGGTTTGGGGGGTGTATGTTGGTTTAATTATGGTAGGGGGATCCTGGACCGTTGATCAAGAATGATCAACGACCAGGATTGGACAAGAGGTTTGGGTCGGGCAGCCTGGTATTCGGCTTAGGGTCTTTGGGCTGGTAGATTTAGGTTAAAATTGAAATAAAAAGAGGTTGATTATTAAATACCCCAAACAATTGACTAAAAATAATTTGTGAAATAATTACTAATTATAAAAATGATTTTTTATGCATAGAAATGTTTTAACAATAGTTATTTAGCATTTAAAAATACAATGGACTAATTTATGGTAAAATAATACAAAAATGTATGCATGAGCTATAATTGTAAAGTTATTGCAATTATAATCAAAAGATGCCAATTTGGCTATTTATGAAATAATTTGGACTTAATAGGACCATCAATTGTAATATTAGATCAAGAAATTTTCTAAATTTATTTGTGATGCAGTTTTATAATTAATTGTTAAAAGTAAAATACTAGGCAAATTAATTTAAAAAATGTAGAAATTGTGGAAAAATACCAATTGATGCTAATGCATGATTTTGAAGGCATTTATGCATTTTAAAACTATTTTGGAAAAAATTGGGTATCAACATCTGCCCCTCTTTACCCGCGAAGGATGAAAGAGTTGTCGGGTAAAGATATGATGGCCAATTTTGACTGCGCGAGACGGTTTGAGAATTTTTTGCCACATTCTAGCTTCTGAGCTGCCTACATATCCCTGGTTTTACAGGAATCAGATCGTGTGTAGTTCTGGATTCATTGGCGGAATATACTGATGAAGTCGTCGCAAGAACAAACACGGAATTATGGGGTAGGTGAAACAATAGTTGCGGTATGTGGTCAAATTTGAGATAGTTGAAGGAACTGGAGCGAGATAGCGGTTTCTTACTGGGTCACCTGCAAATAGAGAGATATTATGAGCATATATTTGTGCGGAAATTGAAACATGCTGCAGATTCCCTTGGGACCATGAACGTTGTCTTCGGACGGTTGAGGATGACGTCCTTAGACCATGACGTCATGCGCCATGAATTGTTCAGTGAGAGATTCGCAGGCCATGAAATGATGTTCTCGGGCCATGAAGATGGTGCCTCAGAACTGTCACGCCTCAAAATCGAGGGACGAGACCGGCGCCTAACTAGGTGAACCCAATCAAGCGGACCTGGATTGCATTTCCTGCCCAACGTATTACCCCGCGTTCATAACATACATTATTTCAGGTGAGTTAGCCGATTTTAGTTTCGAAGTACATTTTACAACATATATCCATTGTTTCCTCTTTTAACATTTCAACTATTGATATTCAAACATACATAATACATACATAACTTTACAACATGATCCACGGTTCCGCGTACGTACTATCACTACCCAAAAATAAATATATACACCCACATCATGTCTACGGAGCCTCTACGAATACTAGGGATTTTACATAACTTGACGGTAACAAGGCCCCGGTTATACCTTTACAACATAAATAAAAGAGGGTGGTATGATCCACACACGGCCCCGAGGAGAAGAGGGGCTCACCACAACTGGTGCAGAGATGAAGAGGAGGTACCACTAACGGTGGGCTGAGCTACCTGCTATGGAACCACCTATATCCATATAAAAGATGTAGAGCCCCCGGCAAAAGGGAAGTTAGTATTGTGGAATAGTACTAGTATGTGTGAACAAACTTTATCCCGAGTACAATCAACCAATATACAGATAAAAAAAAGGACAGCAATAGGACCAACAATCAAAACACACGGAAAGAGACAATCAAAGTTAACAACATTACAATCTCTCCTTTTTCCCTTTTCAACACCACCACATTCACGAGTTTCATCAATTTCATATCAATAGTCATAAAGATCACTTTTCCACCCTTATTACCTCGGCCACCCTTATCACCACAACCCAAACCTTATTACTTCGTGTTGCGGCGTGCAACCCGACCCCGCCTGACAATTTTCACCCTTATCACCACAACCCACACCTTATTACTTCGTGTTGCGACGCGCAACCCGACCTCGCCTGACAATTTATATTTCAAAAACACCACCACCAATAATTTCATAACAACATCCACAACAACAAACAATTTCATTATAACAACTTTCCTTTCAAGGATTCCAAATTCAGCAACAACACCAAATAATTTCATCATATGGGCCTTCCTTTCAAGGATCACAAATTCACATTTAGCAATTCGTTTACTTGGGCTCAAGGCACCCCAACTTTGATCAATCATCAATTTATGCACAAGGTGTTGCCATAACCGTTCAACTTATTTACAATGCTTCATATCAATAAATTTAAACGACTACCATCTTTGCACATAATAAAGTAGGCACGCCAAGTCACAATTAAAAATCTCATCTAACACAGTGGGGTAGCAATCAACTAGACAGTCAATTCACATATTTTCATATAAGTACACATACCGTATGCTTACCACAACAAGAGGGATTTTACAAGGGTTAAAGTTAGCCATACATACCTGGAGTCGAAATCCCTTTTTAACTTTTACTCACAAATCACCGAACCGACTAGTACCGTCAATCTAGTTCACAATTAAACATATTCAACTCAGAACTGGAAGTCATGCATGCAATTCGGACTCTCTTAAGCATTTTTCCAAACACTATGTGACCCCATTAGATTACCAACCCCGTCTTTGTGAAATTTACCCCAACCCACTCCCTCTTACTAGATTAACACCATTATTAAACATGCATGCAAGGTCTTAGTTAATATTTTCAAGAATCAATCCATGCTAATCCTCCCTTTGTTTAAAATCAGAAAATTAATGGAAAAAGGGTTGGGAACCCTTACCTGCTAGAATGAGGAAGAAGGAGATTACTCGAAATATCAGGCCTGAGGAACTTTGAAAATCACTTTGGTGGAAGAACCACTTTCTCTCTCAATAACTCTCCTTTCCTTCTCTCTATTTTGTTTAGAAAATTTGTTAAAATGAAGGGGTGGGGTGTTTTAATGAACTGGGGGTCGGGTTTTAAAATTAGAAATATTAGGAGTCCGACACAGGTATGTGGTCAGGAATGCGATCGCATTCCTGACATGCGGTCCGCAGAGACGACCGCGGAATGGCCCTCTCGATGGGCCAACCTTAATACATTGTGCAGGTATGCGACCACTATGCGGTCCGCATACACGTTATGCGATCGCATAGTCTGTCGCATAACCTCCCTCACAAAATCAAAGGGCAGGAATGCGACAACTATGCGGTGCACAGAACCGAAATGCGATCGCATAATGGACCGCATAGTTGTCCTCAAGTTGGGCAGTGGCCTGCCCAGGTATGCGACCATTATGCAGTCCGCATACCCGTTATGCGATCGCATAGTGCGTCGCATAATGCCCAACTTCTGGAAAATTTATTCTTTTGAATTCCGGGGCACTTTTACACAAATAAGGTTCGTTTTTAGAATTTCTACAGTTATAACAACTCGGGGACTTATTCGGGCATTATATTAAACAAGAAATTTTATGGGTCCTTACATTCTCCCCCCCATTAATATCATTCGTCCTCGAATGAGGATTTTGAAAATCGTTGGTTTCGAAAACATGATATGCAAACTTCCAGATTTACACTAACTCTAATATTTTCAGAAAATTTTGCCAGAGTTTCCTTTGTATTTAGACCTATCTACCTGTCAGAGAGCCCCGGAAACACATTTCCAAGCATCATTACACATTTTCTGTTATCCCTACAACTAGTATACAATGCATTACCTCAACACTTGCACATATCCAATCACTTTGACAACTACACATAGTTCATTCTCTTTACATCACAAATTAGCATATGATTCAATTAGTGGCACATACTTGCACATAATTTGGTCATTTTAGTGAGTCCCATACGATTCAATCAACTCAATACACCGTATACATATTTCGATTAATCATTACCAATCTACACTACTATTAATCATTTTACCTATCACATAAGTTTCACAAAACTTTCATTTACTTCAAGAGTTTCACACTACCCAATTAACAACATCATGTACAATTTTAGCACGCATTGGAAAGTTACAACAATAAGGCAATTAGGGGAAAATGGGGTGTCTTTTCACGAATCTGAATACAACATCAAATTGCCTAGGGATAATAGTTCGCACGATCACTACTAGACTTGCTCAAACATATGGGGATATTTTTCTCTCATTTCTTTCTCTACTTCTCACGTGGCTTCTTCAACTCATTGACTTCGCCACAACACTTTAACAGAAGCAATCTCTTTGTTTCTCAATTTACGGACTTGCCTATCCAGAATAGCAACAGGAGCCTCTTCATATGATAACTCTTCATTAACCTCAAGAGTCCTAACTGGCACGATGGCGGATGGATCTCCAACCACTTTCTTCAACATAGACACATGGTACACCGGGTGTACTAATGACATTTCAAGGGGCAATTCCAGCCTAGAAGCCACCCGTCCTATCCTTTCAGCGATTCGATATGGCCCGACTTAGCTAGGGCTCAACTTCCCTTTCTTCCCAAACCGCATCACTCCCTTCATGGGAGACACCTTCTAGAACACCCAATCATTTACCTAGAACTCCAATTCTCTTCGACGAACGTCCG
Source organism: Nicotiana undulata (assembly GCA_005239495.1). Taxonomy (NCBI): domain Eukaryota; kingdom Viridiplantae; phylum Streptophyta; class Magnoliopsida; order Solanales; family Solanaceae; genus Nicotiana; species Nicotiana undulata. The sequence continues at coordinate 50,984 of ML255156.1, forward strand.
CATAGGATTTCTGATGACTCTGAGCAGTTTTCATCCTCTCCTGAATGACTCTAACTTTTTCCATAGCTTGGTGCACCAGATCTGGCCCTAACAATTCTGTCTCACCAGCTTCGAACCATCCAATCGGAGATCTACACCTTCTTCCGTACAATGCCTCAAATGGGTCCATCTGAATACTAGCATGAAAGCTGTTATTGTAAGCAAATTCGATAAGCGGAAAATGGTCATCCCAACTACCTTTGAAATATAATACACAAGCCCGTAACATATCTTCAAGCGTCTGAATAGTCCGCTTCGCTTGACCATCAGTCTGTGGATGGAAAGTCGTGCTGAGATTCACCTGAGTACCCAAACCTTCTTGAAATTTCGTCCAAAAATTAGCTGAGAACTGGGCCCCTCGATCCGAGATAATAGAAACTGGAGTGCCATGAAGTCTGACTATTTCCTTGATACATAACTAAGCGTACCGTTCTGCAGTATCGGTAGACTTGACTGGCAAAGAGTGAGCTGATTTGGTGAGCCGATCTACTATCACCCAAATTGAGTCGAACTTGCGCTGAGTGCGAGGTAACCTTACCACGAAATCCATATTAAGCATTTCCCATTTCCACGTCAGTATTTCCATAAGCTGAGTTAATCCACCGGGCCAGTGATTCTCGGCCTTCAGCTGCTGACAATTCGGACATCTAGACACGAAGTCCGCCACACCCCTCTTCATACCGCTCCACCAATAAATTTCCCGGAGATCATGATACATTTTCGTAGAACTTGGGTGCACAAAATACCTGGAGCTATGAGCCTCCACCATTACCCTCTCCCGAAGATTATCTACATTTGGAACACATAGCCTACCTTGACATCGCAATACCCCAATTGTTGCCGAGTGAAAATGCCAACATCTTGTTATTCAGAACTACCTCTTTCAACTGTGCCAATGTTGGATCAATAAACTGCTTTTCTTTGACTTCCGCTACAAGTGACGATTCTTCTCCATAACCTCCCCTTTGTCTGAGGTCGAAAGACAAAACCCCAAACTGGCCAATTGATAAACCTCCCGAGCCAAGGGCCTCTGATCCACTTCCAAATGAGCCAAACTACCCATAGACTTCCGACTGAGAGCGCCGGGCACCACATTCGCCTTCCCTAGATGGTACAAAATATTCATATCATAATCTTTGAGCAATTCTAACCACCTCCGCTGCCTTAGATTCAGTTCCTTCTGCTTGAATAAATACTAAAGACTCTTGTGGTCTGAGAACACGTCCACGTGGACCCCATAAAGATAATGCCGCCAAAATTTTAATGCAAACACCACTACTGCGAGCTCCAAATTATGCGTCAGATAATTCTTCTCGTGATTCTTGAGTTGCCTTGAAGAATACGCTATAACCTTCCCATGTTGCATCAACACGCACCCCAAACCAACCCTTGAAGCATCGAAATAAACCACAAATCTCTCTATACCTTCTGGCAGGGTCAATACCGGTGCCAAAGTCAATCTCGACTTCAATTCCTGAAAACTTTTCTCACAAGCGTCGGACCATTGGAATTTCACCGCTTTCTGCATCAATTTAGTCAACGGGGAGGCGAGGGTAGAGAATCCCTCCACAAACCTCCGATAATACCCAGCTAGACCCAAGAAACTACGAATCTCTGTCGGGGTCGTTGGTCTAGGCCAATCTTTCATTGCCGCGATCTTCTGGGGATCAACCTGAATCCCTTCTCTGGATACAACATGACCCAAAAAGGTAACTGATTCTAGCCAAAGCTCACATTTCGAAAATTTAGCGTACAACTTGTGATGATGAAGAGTCTGCAGAACTGCCTTGAGGTGGTTAGCATGATCTTCCCGACTCCGCGAATAGACAAGGATGTCATCAATAAAAACAATCACGAAGGAGTCTAGAAATGGCTTGAAAACCTGATTCATAAGATCCATGAAAGCTGCTGGAGCATTGGTTAGTCCAAAGGACATTACCACAAATTCAAAATAACCATAATGAGTCCTGAAGGCGGTCTAAGGAATATCGTGCTCTTTGATCTTAAACTGATGATACCCAGACCGTAAATCAATTTTGGAGAAGAACCTCGCACCTTGCAATTGATCGAACAAATCATCTATTCGAGGCAACGGATACTTGTTTTTGATACTGACTTTGTTGAGCTGCCGATAATCGATACACATCCGAAGCGACCCATCCTTCTTTCTGACGAAAAGAACCGGAGCGCCCCACGGCGACACGCTCGGCCGAATGAACCCCTTTTCTAATAAATCCTTCAACTGCTCTTTTAAATCCCTCAACTCTGCTGGCGCTATTCTGTATGGTGGAATAGATATTGGCTGCGTATCTGGTAGTACATCAATCCCGAAATCGATCTCTCTATCTGGCGGAATCTCTGGAAGCTCGTCCGGAAATACTTCAAGAAACTCGTTCACAATAGGCACAGACTCGGGAGCAGGCACCTCTTAAGTGGTGTCCGCAACCCGGACCAAATGATAGACACACCCCTTTTTAATCATCTTTGAGGCATTAAGGTAGGAAATAAACCTACCCTTCGACACCACACCATTTCCCTTCCACTCTATAACCAGCTCATTAGGAAACACTAGCCTCATGATTCTGGTTCGGCAGTCGAGTTTAGCGAAGCACGAATAAAGCCAGTCCATTCCCATAATAATATCAAAATATAGCATCCCAAGCTCAATAAGGTCAGCCGTGGTAACGCGACCACATACCGTAACAACACAATTCCTATAGACTCGCGCGGCTATAATATAATCACCAACCGGAGTCGATACAGAGAACGACTCATGAAGTTGTTCGAGTTCTATCCCAAAACTTGAAGCAATAAATGGGGTAATATAAGACAAGGAGGATCCCAGATCAATAAGAGCGTAACAATCTAGTGCTTGAACAGTCAAAATACCTATAACAACATCTTGAGAAGCCTCTGCGTTCTGGCCACCACTCAAAGCATAGAACCGGCCGGGTCCACCTCTACTTCCAGCTCCACCTCTAACTGCACCACGCCCCGCTGGAGCTGGAGGACGCCCTTAAGATGTGGCAACTGAAGAATCGGATGACTGAGCAAAACCCCTACTCCTGCCCTGACTAGGCGCACGACAATCCCGCTGAACATGACCTCTCACTCCACACCCGTAGCACACCGCGAGATCCAGATAACAAGACTCGGTTTGGAACCTCCTACACTTAGGGCACGGAGCCCTCCCCTGCTGCTGGAACCTCCTTCCTGGGCGACCTGATTGATTGGGTCTCCTGCTATCTGATCCTGGTCCCCAGCGACTGCTCTGCTAGAAACGGTGCACTGATGGCGGTGCACTGGCTGAGGACTGTGCATAGGACTGGGATGGCCCTGATGACCCTCTCCCATGAACTGGTCTCACTCCCCCAACTGAACTCCCCGAGTGGCCCGCTGACCGGGCCCTGCTGCTACTCTCTCTTTTCGATCTTATCTTCAATTTCCTAGACTCTATAGCCTGGGTGAATCCTAGAATCTTCCCATAATTCATGTATGACTGCAAGGCAACTGTAGCAGGTTCATTCACAACCAAGGGACCAAGGCCCTGAATGAAATGCCGAACCCTGGCATCCATAGTCGACATCAAGTGAGGAGCATATTTAGACAACCGCACGAACTCCTTCTGGTACTCCCACACACTCATATTACCCTGCTTGAGGACCTCAAACTCCATAGCACAGGCTGCCACAGTCTCGGCAGGCAAGAAGTGATCCATGAAAGCATCCACAAACTCGTCCCATCTAGCCGGAGGACTTCCCTCCCCACGGGAACCCTCCCATATCTCGAACCAGGAATATGCTTCTCCCCTCAGCCTATACGAAGCTAACTCAAGCTCCTCTGTCTCTGTAGCCTTCATCACCCGAAGGGTCTTGTACATCTCATCAAGAAAATATTGTGTTTCGGCCTCTAGATCTGTACCTGAGAACTCTGGAGGGGCCAACCGCAGAAACTGGTTGACTCTGGAGCCAGCGGAATCTCACTGTCCGCTGGAGGACGCATGGGTGGCATGAGATCTTTGGGCCCGAGCGGCCACAACCTGAGTCAACATATGGATAGCTCCTCTGAGGTCCCCATCAGACGTACCAGGACCGGAAGTGGAACTGTAGAGGGGTCAGGAATATCAGCGGGAGGGATTGCAACACCCTCCGCCGCCGCAGGAATAGGAACGCTTTGATCCGGAATAGAAGGGTCAGGTAAATTCAAGGTCGGGGAGTCACTCTCACCCACACTATCTAGAACAGAATTCACAGTCACCCTCGGGGTGGCATGGTCCTCAAGGCCGAGTCGAGCTCTCTTCTTTGGTGCCATTACTGAAATTTTCGGAACAAAGCACGAATTAGGTAAGGATATTTTCACTTTCCGGTTCACCGCGCGATATAGAATAACAATGAAAGGGTAATTTCCTAAATGTCCATGTAGCCCCCTAATTATAGATGTGGTAGACAACACACCGATAAGAAGGGCTCTACTAGACACGGCTCCGAGACATCCTATGACTCTTTTAAAAACCTTAGGCTCTGATACCAAGCGGACCTGGATTTCCTTTCCTACCCAACGTATTACCCCGCGTTCATAACATACATTATTTCAGGTGAGTTAGCCGATTTTAGTTTCAAAGTACATTTTACAACATATCTCCATTGTTTCCTCTTTTAACATTTCAACGATTGATATTCAAACATACATAATACATACATAACTTTACAACATGATCCACGGTTCCGCGTACGTACTGGCACTACCCAAAAATACATATATACACCTACATCATGTCTACGGAGCCTCTACGAATACTAGTGATTTTACATAACTTGTCGGTAACAAGACCCTGGCTATACCTTTACAACATAAACAAAAGAGGGTGGTATAATCCTCACACGGCCCCGAGGAGAAGAGGGTCTCACCACAGCTGCTGCAGAGAAGAAGAGGAGGTACCACTAACGGCGGGCTGAGCTACCAGCTATGGAACCACCTACATCCATATAAAAGATATAGCGCCCCCGGCAAAAAGGACGTTAATACTGTGGAATAGTACTATTATGTATGAACAAACTTTATCCCGAGTACAATCAACCAATATACAGATAAAAAAAAGGACAGCAATTGGACCAACAATCAAAACACATGGAAAGAGACAATCAAAGTCAACAATTTTACAATCTCTCCTTCTTCCCTTTTCAACACCACCACATTCACGAGTTTCATCAATTTCATATCAATAGTGATAAAGACCACTTTTCCACCCTTATTACCTCGGCCACCCATATGACCTCGGCCACCCTTATCACCACAACCCACACCTTATTACTTCGTGTTTCGGCGCGCAACCTGACCCAGCCTGAAAATTTGCACCCTTATCACCACAACCCACACCTTATTACTTCGTGTTGCGGCGCGCAACCCGACCCCTCCTGACAATTTATATTTCAAAAACAACACCACCAATAATTTCATCACAACAGCAACAACAACATATAATTTCATTATAAGAACTTTCCTTTCAAGGATTCCAAATTCAACAACAACACCATACAATTTCATCACATGGGCCTTCCTTTCAAGGATCACAAATTCACATTTAGCAATTCGTTTACTTGGGCTCAAGGCACCCCAACTTTCATCAAGCAGCAATTTATGCACAAGGTGTTGCCATAACCGTTCAACTTGTTTACAATGCTTCATTTCAATAACTTTAAAGGACTACTATCTTTGCACATAATAAAGTAGGCACGCCAAGTCGAAATTGAAAATCTCATCTAACAGGGTGGGGTAGCAATCAACTAGACGGTCAATTCACATATTTTCGTATAAGTACACATACCGTTTTATTACCATAACAAGAGGTATTTTACAAGGGTTAAAGTTAGACATACATACCTAGAGTCGAAATCCCTTTTTAACTTATACTCACAAATCACCGAACCGACTAGTACCGTCAATCTAGTTCACAATTAAACATATTCAACTTAGAATTGGAAGTCATGCGTGCAATTCGGACTCTCTTAAGCATTTTGCCAAACACTATGTGACCCCATTAGATTACCAACCCCGCCTTTGTGAAATTTACCCCAACCCACTCCCTCTTACTAGATTAACACCATTATTAAACATGTATGCAAGGTCTTAGTTAATATTTTTCAAGAATCAATCCATGCCAATACTACCTTTGTTTAAAATCAGAAAATTAATGGAAAAGGGATTGGGAACCCTTACCAGCTAGAATGAGGAAGAAGGAGATTACTCGAAATATCAAGCCTGAGGAACTTTTAAAATCACTTTGGTGGAAGAACCATTTTCTCTCTCAAGAACTCTCCTTTCCTTCTCTCTATTTTTGTTCAGAAAACTTGTTAAAATGAAGGGGTGGGGTGTTTTAATAAACTGGGGGTCGGGTTTTAAAATTAGAAAAATTAGGAGACCGCATAATGGCCCTCCAGATGGGCCAACCTTAAAAATATACTGTGCAGGTATGCGACAATTATGCGATCCGCATACACTCTATGCGATCGCATAGTGTGTCGCATAACCTCCCTCGCAAAATCAAAGGGCAGGAATGCGACAACTATGCGGTCCTCAAAACCGAAATGCGATCGCATAATGGACCGCATAGTTGTCCTCAAGTTGAGTAGTGGCTTGCCTAGGTATGCAACCATTATGCGGTCCGCATACCCGTTATGCGATCGCATACTGCGTCGCATAACGCCCAACTTCTGGAAAATTTATTCTTTCAAATTCCGGGGCACTTTTACACAAATAAGGTCCGTTTTTAAGAATTTCTACAGTTATAACAACTCAGGAACTTAATCAGGCATTATATTAAACAAGAAATTTTACGGGTCCTTACACAAACCATAACGCCTTTGAATAATGATATGCAAATTTGAGAGATTCTCAGGCCATGACATGGTGTTTTCCAGCTGTGAGGATGATGCCTTTAGACTATGACTCCTTTGGACAAGTTGGCAGTATTTAAGCCCATGAGATGCAATAATATGATTTCAACAAGACAAAGCTTATTCTTGTGAAGTTGAGGGAAGAGCTTAGCCCGAAAGAAGAGCAAAGTAGATAATGTCGGAGAGGCAACGCTTAGTCTCGGTGAAAGAATGTAAATTGGAGGTAGAGCTTAGCCTCATGCAGGTATTGAGACAGAGCATAGCCTCATGAAAATGCGGGACAGGGCTTAGTCCCATGCAAATGAAGGCAGAGATTAGCCTTATGCAGATGGAGGCAGAGCTTAGCCTCGTGTAGGATGCAGGACAGGGCTTAGTCCCATGCAAGTGAAAGGCAGAGATTAGCCTTATGCAGATGGAGGAAGAGCTTATCCTCATGCAAATGCGGGACAGGGCTTAGTCCCATGCACATGAAGGCAGAGATTAGCCTTATGCAGATGGAGGCAGAGCTTAGCCTCGTGAAGGATGCGGGACATGGCATAGTCCCATGCAAGTGAAAGGCAGAGCTTAGCCTCGTGAAGGATGCGGGACATGGCATTGTCCCATGCAAGTGAAAGGCAGAGCTTAGCCTCATGAAGGATGTGGGACAGGGCTTAGTCCCATGCAAGTGAAAGGTAGAGATTAGCCTTATGCGGAAGTGGGACATGGCTTAGTCCCGTGCAAGTGAAAGGCAGAGATTAGCCTTATGCAGATTGAGGCAGAGCTTAGACTCATGCAAGTGTAGAGGTAGAGCTTAACCTCATGCAAATGCGGGACATGGCTTAGTGCCATGCAGATGAAGGCAGAGATTAGCCTTATGCAGATGGAGGCAAAGATTAGCCTCGTGCAGGATGCGGGACATGGCTTAGTCCCATGCAAGTGGAAGGCAGAGATAAGCCTTATGCAGATGTGGTACATGGCTTTGTCCCATGCAAGTGAAAGGCATAGATTATCCTTATGCAGATGGAGGCAGAGCTTAGCCTCATGCAAGTGTGGAGGTAGAGCTTAACCTCACGCAAATGCGGGACAGGGCTTAGTCCTATGTAGATGAAGGCAGAGATTATCCTTATGCAGATGGAGGAAGAGCTTAGCTTCATGCAAATGCGGGACAGGGCTTAGTCCCATGCACTTGAAGACAAAGATTAAATTTATGCAGGTGGAGGCAGAGCATAGCCTCATGCAAATGCGGGACATGGCTTAGTCCCAAGCAGATACAGGGAGAGATTAGCCTTATGCAGGAAAATAAAATAAATAACAGATAGTAGCTGGTAGTAGATTTCAGTATCGCGGTTGTTAAGAAGATTGTGACTTCAAGGCATGTATATTCTTTATCCCTGCAACCAAAGAAAAATCGTGATTTCTGTAAAGGGGAGGTCGGTTTGTGCCTCCGTCGGCTCGCTTGACTTCCTTTTCTTGGTTTAACGATCCTGTTCAAATCATCAGGGGGTAGCGTTCGCTAAAAAGAGTTATTTTTGCAAGCAAGCATGCAGAATTTTTCAAAGACATAGTAAAATATGTTTTATGAAATTTAGATGAACCAACGGCCGTGACAAGATCCAAGACATTTCAATCTCCCATGCTATGGAATTTTGAGGGTCCGCTTAAAAATCTGCCCCAGTTAGTGGGATTGACATCTATGACTGTTGTACATGCTGCGATCGGCTGAACTTGCTTCGAAATTTTGAGGGTCCTCCTCAAAATTCTGCCCCAGTTTTTGATTATGGGGAAAAATAATATTTTTATTGAATTGTGACGAACCCATAGGGCTGCCTACGTATTCCCTCTTAAAAGGGAATCAGGTCGGGCGTAATTCAGTTTACATCATTTGGGAAAGCATAAAGGGTTACGCATAAAATCGCTTGATTGCAACTGAGTTGATCGGTTTTGGCCAGACTTCTCCGTCCATTTCTGCAAGTATAAGAGCTCCTCCCGTCAATACTCTGTAGACCATGTAAGGACCCTGCCAATTAGGAGATAATTTCCCTTTGGCTTCATCCTGATGCGGGAAGATCTTTTTCAACACCAGTTGCCGGTGTGAACTGTATCAGCTTGACCCTTTTGTTTAAGGCTCTGGACATCCTATTCTTGTAAAGTTGCCCATGACACACTGCATTTATCCTTTTTCCGTCTATGAGGGCTAGCTGCTCATAATGGCTCGTTATCCATTATGCGTCACTGAGCTCAACTTCTTGTATGATCCCAGGTAAGGAATCTCCACTTCAGCAGGAATAAAAACTTTAGTACCATAAACCAACAAGTAAGGAGTTGCACATGTTGATGTGCGGACTGTGGTGAGGTATACCAGTAAGGCGAATGGAAGCTTCTCGTGCCACTATTTGTGATTTTCTACCATCTTTCTCAGTATCTTCTTGATATTCTTATTGGCGGCTTCTACTGCCCCGTTTATCTTAGGTCTATAGGATGTGGAATTCTTGTGTTTAATTTTAAAAGTCTCACACATGGCCTTCATCAGATCACTGTTGAGATTGGAAGCATTGTCGGTGATGATTGATTCTGGAACGCCGAACCGACGAACAATACGGTCGCGGACAAAGTCTTCCACGACTTTCTTAGTGACTACTTTGTAAGACGTTGCTTCGACCCATTTTTGTGAAGTAATTAATAGCTACCAAGAAGTATCGGTGCCCATTTGAAGCGATGGGCTCAATCGGACAAATGGCATCCATTCCCCAAGCGGCGAATGGCCAAGGCGAGCTAGTTGCATTGAGCTTATTTGGTGGTACTTTTATCATATCCGCGTGTACCTGGCATTGATAGCATTTATAGTGGATGCAGTCAATCTCCATAGTCATCCAGAAATAACCGGCTCTAAGACTCTTCTTGGCCAAGACAAAGCCATTCATATGCGGGCCGCAGGTCCCAGCATGTATCTCTTAAAGTAGTTTAGAAGCTTCATTTCCGTCGACACATCTTAACAATCCCAAATCAGTAGTTCTCTTGTACGGGGTTCCTCCGCTGTGAAAGAAATTGTTAGATAACCTTCAAAGCGTGCATTTCTGAGTATGATTTGCATGCTCCAAGTATTCTCCTTTTGCCAAATATTCCTTAATATCGTGGAACCAAGGCTTCCCGTCTGTTTCTTCTTCCACATGGTCACAATATGCTGGCTGGGTATGGATCCTTACTGGGATATGATCAATGAAGTTTTTGTCAGGATGCTGTATCATGGATGACAATGTGGCCAATGCATCGGCAAACTCGTTCTGAATCCTGGGAACATGCCAAAACTCTATCTTAGTGAAACTCTTTCTCAGTTCCTGCACATGGTGCAGATATGGAAATATCTTAGAATTCTTGGCGGCCCATTCTCCTTGTACCTGGTGTACAAGAAAATCAGAATCGCCGCTTACCAGCAGCTCCTGAATATTCATGTCGATGGCCATGTTGAGCCCTAGGATGCAAGCTTCATACTCACCATGTTGTTGGTGCAGGGAAATCTGAGTATAGCAGATACCGGATAATGTTGGTAAGTTTGAGATACCAAGACGGCTCCAATACCGACTCATTTGAAAATAGCCTCTCCATCAAAGAACATCCTCCAACCATCATAGGATTCATCAATGTTTTCTCCTATGAACAATACCTCTTCATCGAGAAAATACGTTTTCAAGGGTTCGTATTCTCCTCTCACAGGATTTTTAGCGAGATGATCTGCAAGTGCATATTATTTGACCGCTTTCTGAGACACATACACGATGTCAAACTCACTTAGTAGGATTTTCCACTTAGCCAGCTTTCCAGTGGGCATGGGTTTCTAAAAGATATACTTCAAGGGATCCATTCTCGATATGAAGTACGTTGTGTAGGAACAGAAGTAATGCCTCAGCTTTTGAGCTATCTAGGTTAGAGCGCAACAAGCACGTTCCTCAGAGAGTAACGTGCCTCATATGGAGTGAACTTCATACACTGATAATAGATAGCTTGTTCCTTTCTCCCTGTCTCGTCATGTTTCCACAGAGCGCAGCCGAAAGCTCCATCTAGTACTGCAGGTTAGAGTAGTAAAGGTCTACCTGGCTCTTGAAGGACTAAAACTAGTGGTGTTGATAGGTAATCCTTGATTCTATCGAAGGCCTTTTGACAATCCTCGGTCCAGCTGGTTGCAGCATCTTTCTTTAACATCTTGAAGATTGGTTCACATTTGACCGTGGACTGGGCTATGAACTAGCTGATGTAATTTAGTCGTCCCAGAAAGCTCATTACATCCGTCTTACTCTTCAGTGGTGGCAGCTCTTGGATGGCTTTGACTTTTGATGGATCCAAATCTATCCCTCGGCGGCTGACGATTAACCCGAGTAACTTTCCAGCAGGAACCCGAATGCACATTTTGTGGGATTCAGTTTCAGGTTATATTTCTGCAGTTTGTCGAAGAACTTCCTCAAATCTGTTATATGATCTGTGGCTTTCTTGGATTTAATTATGACATCGTCCACATATACCTCGATCTCCTTATGTATCATATTATGAAAGATGGTAGTCATGGCCCTCATGTAGGTGGCCCCAGCATTCTTCAGGTCGAATGACATCATTTTATAACAGTACACTCCCCATGGCGTAATGAATGCTATTTTCTCAACATCCTCCTCGTCCATCTAGATCTGATGGTGACCGGCAAAACAATCCACAAATGACTTGAGTTCATGTTTGGCGCAATTGTCAATCAGGAAGTGTATCTTTGGAAGGGGGAAATCATCCTTTGGACTGGCTCAGTTGAGATCTCGGTAGTTGACACGAACCCTGACCTTTCCATCCTTCTTCGAATCTGGCACGATATTGGCTAACCGTGTTGGGTATTCAACCACCCTGAGGACCTTGGCATTGATTTGTTTGGTGACCTCCTCCTTGATTTTTCAGACTCATATCAGGCTTAAATTTTCGGAGCTTCTGCTTCACTGGCAGGCACATTGGATTGGTGGGCAACTTTTGGGCCACAATGGATGTACTTAATCCGGTCATATCATTGTATGACCATGAAAATATGTCCTCATATTCTCTCAAGAATTGTGTGTATTCTTCTTTCTCTGATGGCGACAAATGGATACTGATGCGAGTTTCTTTAACAATCTCTGAATTTCCCAAGTTGATTACCTTAGTTTTGTCCAGATTAGACTTAGGCTTGTTTTCAAAATACTCTACCTCTCTGACAATTTCCTCGGGTATGGCATCTTCTTCTTCTGAATCACTGTCCGTTTGTTGTGTTGTCTCGTTGCATGTCACAGTCATTAGTTCATTAAGATAGGAAATAGTAATGTTGTATAAGTAAAGATATGAGAGGAAAAATAGTAATAGTAAATATTGATTCATAAAATGATTTTCAATAATTTAAACAAGCGGTTTTGGAACACAAGAGATTTTATTTAAAACAGAAATGCAAAAAAGGAAATCATTTTCTTTGTAAATGAAAGAAACAGTGTTGTTCAGCCTTGCTACCCCAGGACTCGTCGGGCCCTAGATGGTCTGACAGTCCAATTTTCGATGAATGATCCCTGTCTCAACGCTTGGATGGTAGGGCCTTCCTCCTCCTCCTCATCGACAATTACATAGCAGTCCATATCCTCGTCCTCCAAGAACAAGATCCTTAAGTCTTCTAATGCTTCTTCCTCTTCTGATCCCCATATGATGTCAGCTTGCTGAAAAGTCTACTCTAAGTGCGGTATGGGCTGCTCAAATGGAAAGTAAGGACCGCGCCATGGTGTCGACCAATCATTGTACTCTTGCCAAGTGTATTGATATCCCAGGCCAAAAGTAGTGACATGACGCTTCAGCCGTATCGACTTGGAGATGCCCTGAAGATTCTTGTCGAGACCCTTGCAGGTTCATATCTGCTCCAATTCATCATGTTGGATATCTTGCTATCCCACCACTTATCTTTATCGACTGCATTGACCCCCTCGATGTGATGATAAGTTTCTCCACCAAGCCTTTTTCTACCCTTAACTACCGGGATAGTTTGGCAGTTGTAGATAGGGTTGCTCTCATCTTCATAAATAATTACCTCCTGGTGGTTCCACTCAAATTTTACCGCCTGATGCAAAGTTGATGCCACAGCCCCAACGATGTCTATCCATGGTCGTCCTAATAACAGATTGTAGGACACAGATATATCTAAAACCTGAAACTCGACGTCAAACCATATAGGTCTCCTTTGCAGACAGAGATTGATATCTCCAATGGTGGCCCTCTAAGACTCGTCGAACGCCTTCTTATTCATGGATCCTTCTTGTATCTCGTACAGTCCTTTGCCCAACCTATTTAGTGTTGTTAGTGGGCAAATATTAAGGCTGGACCCTCCGTCAATCAGAAACTTAGTAATAAAGTAATCTTTGCATTGCACGGTAATATGTAGTGCCCTGTTATGACTCAAACCTTCAAGTGGCAGTTCGTCTTCGTGGAAAGTGATCTTGTGACTATCTAATACTTGACCCACCATATTAGCTATTTCTCCACTCGTGATGTTATCCGTCACATATGCTTCATTCGAGACTTTCATCAGAGCGTTCCTATGTGATTCTGAATTCTGCAGCAGTGACATGATGGATATCTGAGCAGGAGTCTTGTTCAAATGATCTATGACTGAGTACTCTCTTGCCTGTACTTTTCTCCAAAGGTCATCTAGACCGGTCTCAATGACGGGAGGTCTGTTAGAAGCCTGCTAGCCGGACTCTCCTAAGTCCTAAGGTGTGTAGACCCTTCCGGTCCTAGTCATCCCTTGTGCAGCACCAGCTTCTTCTATCTTGGTCTTTCCTCTTCTTCTAGCTTCACCTACATAATCCCAAGGCACAACCTTAGTATTGAAAGGCGGTGTGGTGGATATTGTCACTGTAAGTGATGTGGCTACCTTCACTTCAAATGGAATATGTGTCGTGGCAGGTGGCACTACTTCAACCGCAAATGGCACAGGTGTGTCTGCAGGTGGTGCTACTTCAAACTCGAACGGGACCGATGTGGTTACCTCAACCTCTAATGACAGCTGTATCTGTACTATAATGGGGTTGAGTGTGACTGCTGGTTTCTTGGGGTATTTACCCTCTTTGATAAGTCCGATTGATCCCTCTAGATCTCATTCTTCATCCATTTCTATCACATTGACGCCTTCACCCCTGTGATCTGGGAGGGGGTTATTGCGAACATTAGGAGTAGCCTTCATTGCCTGGATGATTTTATGTAGATCAAAGCCTGGATTTTTTCCTTCAACGAGCGGCATTCATCAATGGTGTGTCCCTTCATGCCTGGATGGTATGCACAAGTCTTGTTTGGATTGACCCATTGGGATGTATTATTTGTGGCTACAGTAGGGATGGGAGTGACGTAACCAGTAGCTTTCAACCTTTAATACAGGTGGTCAATGGGCTCGGCGATAGCGGTATACTGATTGGGTGGCCTGCGGTCAAAGTTAGGTCGAGGTCTTGGGAAGTTTTGGGGAGTTGGAGGTGACTGATAATGAGATGATTGGGAATTATATGTGTGATAGACAACGGCTTGTTGGGATTATCTGGGAGATGTGGGTTGATATGTGGGCGGAGGTGATGGTTGATAGGTGGGTGGAGGTGCTTGGTATGCAAGTGGAGAGGTTCGATATACGAATGGGGTTTTGGGTCCTTGTGCAACCATTACTGTTCCTGCGTCCTTCTTTTTAGATATACCACCGGACTGTAGTGCTTTGTTGGTGGATTGTAGTGCTTCGAAATTTATTACCATCCCGCTCTTGATACCCTCTTTAATCCTTTCACCCAACTTGATGATGTCGGAGAACTTGTGATTTTCAATTACCATCAGTCTTTCACAATATTGCGGGTCATGTGACTTGACGAAGAATTTGTTCATTTGCTCCTCGTCTAGTGACGGCCTGACTTTGGACGCTACCGACCTCCAACGACTGGCATACTCGCAAAAGGATTTAGTGAGTATCTTCTTGAGATTCTGAATGTAAAAGACGTCCGGTGAATTTTTCGTGTTGAACCTGAATCGGTCCATGAAATCTGATGCCATACTCACCCAGTTAGACCACTTCTTAGGATCCTGGTTGATGTACTAGGACAAAGAATCCCCTATAAGGATCCTCATGAACAGTTTCATCCGGATCTTTTCATCTCTCCCAACTCCGACCAGTTTGTCACAATAGGTCCTCAGATGGACCCTGGGATCACCAGTACCGTCGAACATTTCGAACTTGGGAGGTTTGTAAAACTCTGGCAGTTCCACATCTGGCTGTATACAGAGATTTTCATAATTCAATCATTCGATCCCCTTACCTCCTTCCATGCCTTGAACTCGGCTGGTTAATTTCTTGAGTTCTTTGGCCAAGTTCCTGATGAGCATGTCCTTCTCACTGGATTCCGGTGTATAAAAGAAGGGTTGAGTGGAGTGAGGTAGGTTCTCCACGTATATGGGGTTATTCTGGTGGCCTGGTGCTTGAGCATAGAAGTGATCGTTGGTGGAATTTTGTGGTTCAGGAATGATTGGTGGGGTGTTTCGTGGAGTATGACAAGTGTTTTGTTGGTATTGTGGTGGGATAGTTTGATTTTGTGGTGGATTTGTGTAATGAAGAGTTGCAGGAGGATTATGTGGGTGTTTTTTGGGTGTGTTTTGAGATGGTGCGGGATTGTGAGTGTTCGAGTGACTGATATCTGGGACACTAAGTGAGAAGAACAGGTTTACTATGTTCCGGACTTGCTCAAGTTCTCCCTGGAGCTTCAGTATTCTTTGTTCGAGCTGAGAAATAGCATCATTCAGGCCTTGAGTACCCCAATTGTCAGAAGCCTCTAGATGTTCGGCTGGTGTAGTGTTTTCCTTTCTGATGTTATTCAAGTCTTCCATCTTTGCTTTGCCCTTGCCTTTAGGTGGACTAAGAGGAGGAGAAGGTTGAGGGCCCCTGGATATTGTACGATATGTTGATGATGCCAGAATGCACGAACCAACCTTTGGGGGAGGGGAATAATCAAAAGAAATAAAATAAAAAGAAAAGGTAGCCAAGTTAGTGAGGATTCTAAAAGAGTATTTGCAGTATTTAAACACGTATTGCATAAATGTAAACGTGTCATAATTTGGGAGCCTCGTAGTTCCCAAGGTAGGCCTAGCGACAAGTTGATTTGGAGAACTTAGATGCTAATAAATGCCTCATTTCATTAATATAAAATAGACGAATCCCAAAACGATGCTAAAATAAAATTGGGAAATAAATCACTAATGGCACTTGGCCTTATTACATTTATGAAAGCAAAAGTAAATCTAGCATATTTGGTCCTAGAAGGACCTTCCCCAGATTCGATATTCTTGACTCCATCAAACAAGTTTCCCAGCTCGCGCAGTCCCAGCAACAGGTATGCCCTAGCCAAGTGTCCTCCTTTGTTCCCTTCAGCGTTCTGACAATCCTCAATCGTCTTTATGACTTTGCCTTCCAGCTCCACTATACCTCGCTCCAGATATTCCAGCTTTCTGTTGAAAGTGATAACCATCTCTTTCCACTCCTCGATCATCTTTCTATTGGTCTCATGTATTTCCCTATGCTCATTCTCGGAATCGTGGACCCTCTTGCGCAGTCGGTTGTACTTGACCTGAGCCTCAACATCCTCATCTATGATTCTATTGCCTCGACTGATTCACGGCCTCACTACCCCATCTAAGTTGTCTTCTAACCACGCCTGGTAGAAAGGTGCAATCCTAGCATGGTACCCTTCTGGCTCAATAGTGTTATTCTCCATGACGATATTGCAGTGCCACATGTGTTGAGCTTGACACTTGTAAGGGATGTCGTCGTCCTTGAAATCCGCTCTGAAGTTACCCATCTTTTCAACCCTTGGTACAACCTACTTCCTTCCCGCTTGCCTCATGACTTGAATAAGAACATAAGGGTATATTCCCCGTCAACCCAATCAGCACTAAGTGTGGAACATCCCTCGACCTGATGATAAACGCGTTCGCCGGGAACCGCTCAAACATCCATTGCACTTGTTCTTCGGTCAGATTGTCAAAGAATTCCACCCACTCCTTGGCACTTTCCGGCTGAACAAATCTGTCCGGAATGTAGGTCATCCACTTGGGGTGATGGAAAGAAATGTGGTCATTCCAAGTGTCACGACCCAAAACCGGTTCAGGTCGTGATGGCACCTAACGGCGAGGTTAGGCAAGCCAACGTACAACTATAACAATAAAAGTGCAGAATATAATCAACGGTATGGGGTAAGGCCGTAGAAACAAGCTGAGCCACATCTAGGACCAATATATACAACCCCAAATTACCAACATAACTACAACAAGTGTGTGCCAGGACTAGTGTCATAGTGTCAACGGGCGGCTACATAGATACAACAACTGAAATATATATACAAAAATTCAAGCCGTAGTCTGAAACAAAAGACTGAGCAAAATGAAACTAGAAGGCTCCATAGGTGCTGTCAGGATGACGCCAAGAAGACA